>NQII01006401.1:12478-48384 GCA_002778355.1 Clitarchus hookeri
AAAAAAAAAAAAAAAAGTAGTGAGGTTTACAAGGAAGAAGGTGATAAGTAGGGACATATACAGATGGGAGGAGCAAGAAATAGATGAAGCGGATGCTAGAGTATGCAGCAGCAGTACGAGACCCGTATGTGGAGATGGAGGTGCGAGAGCTAGAGAAGGTGCAAATAAGGGCAAGATGGGATGGGTGAAGGGTAGGTGGAGAAGGCAGGGGCAGGATAGTGAGGATGAAGGGAACTAACTGCCATCAGCGATGATGAAAGAAATGGGGTGGAGCTAGTTGAAGGACAGGAGGAAAGTTGAAAGGCTGGTCAGGATGTGCAGAGTGGTGAATGGAGAGGGAGGGTGGGGAAGTTTACTCTGCCAGCTAAGTAAGGGGGTGTTTAGAGGGAGAAGAAACAACAGTGAGAAGCTTCAGTGGGTGTGGAGGAGAACGGAGCGGGGTAGGCAGTCTATTCTCTTGAGGGAGTGGAATGTGTTGCGGGAGGAATTGGTATCTGTGAGGGGGGTTGCAAAGTTCAGGAAGGGCGTGGAAGAGGAGTTTGGTCGAGTAGGGGAGAGGTAAGAGAGTTGGCCACCGGGCGTTAGACTAATTGTGGGTGTTAGTTATTATTATTATTTCCAATCAACCAAAAGAAAACTAATTTCTTGCTGGCATATATTTTTTCAATGGTTTGTTATTGTTTCTACTATGTATCCGGTACCTCAAAACATATATTCTTAGTTATGTTATGAACAAAATTTAACTAAGCATTTAGGAAATAGCCTAAAATTTGAATTCAAAATATTGTGTTTGAAATGTACACATAATTTTATTTTAGAACACTATTTTTATGCAGGCAATGAAGAGAGACTTTGGAAATTTTATTTATAGAAAGACACCATTAATCCCTATATGTTATATCATTTTTAAGCCATATACATATATCTTGAATTTTTTATTTATCTTGAAATATTGAACTTATATCTCAAAAGGGGCAAAAGTTTGAAAGGCATATGATGGCTGCCTTACCAAAACCGCATATCACGCAGCAAAACGTGGTTACGAAAAACAAACGAAAGAATTACAGGAAAAACTGGCCTTAGTTAACCAACAATTGGGTGAACTTGGGTTAAGTAACCATGCACAATCCATTGAACCATTACAAAAAGAAAAGTTTTTTCAAGCACATGTGACTTCTATTATTCCATTTCAACACAGTGCAGTTGTATTGAATCGTACTGCATCTCTTTTGCACCTCCCTGCAAAGCAGTGGGCAGAAGGTATACCCACTTTTTATGGTTGTACTTTTGAAAACCTAGTTATTTTTCTGGAAAAAAAAAATAGAAGAATATGGTAAATTGTTTGCAGGAAGGGATTTTTTTGTTTTTGGGACCAAGTCTTAAATGAACAGCCTTATTTCTGTGGGAACTGATAAGAGATCAGGTAAAAACATTTTCATAATTCAACCCTTTATTTTTGGAACAATATTGGAGTGCAAGTATTCAGGGAAATTAGTAAGCAAGTTTGCACTTAGAAAGATACGATCTCGAGAAAGATAAATTGTTGGAAAAACATTTCAGTGAAATATCTTAACTCCCCAATGTTATACGAGGAATTTGCTGAAGTGATTGTGTCCCGATACCAACTCGCTACCAAAATTGGTTGGCAGATAGACCTTCCTCAACACTTTCAGACTTAAGACATCAATTTCTGAAGCTTGACCAATCAGAAAGACAGATCTACCGGTTTCAGGGATCCTGAAATGCCACCACATTCTAAGTCTCCACCCTTGTATACGGGCAACAACCAAAGCAAACAGCAATATTCTGGTAAAACAAATTTCCAAAATCAGCCTAGAATTAATACATTACATTGTGAATCTGTGGCTTTGTCAATGGTAATGCTGACTTGTTACCAAATCAGTCAGGTAACAATAAGAGATACTATAAAACCAGCAAAAAGAGAGGGAAAAGATATTCTCCTGGAACTTAATGTTTTGNTACCAGTAAAAAGAGAGGGAAAAGATATTCTCCTGGAACTTAATGTTTTGGTTCGTAATTCTAAATTTATTTATTTTTATTTTCGTTGAGTTTGGTTTGTAAACATTATGACCAACTCCCAGGTATTTAAGCAGTATTATTATTTACATTTCTGATAATCCGTTTTATGCATACTAAAACTTAATAGATTTGTGATTATTGTTGTATTTCTCCGTGCAGATATTTAAAAATACAGCTATTTTTGTTTACTGGACATCAGTTCAGATAGGCCTAAGAGGTTTTGTTGTAAATTCTTTATTTTTCTTGTAATTGTAATGTTAATTACAGATTTAATCTGCAATTTCCAGCTGTTGTTATCTGATTTGGAAGCCTTGTAGTTAATTAAGAACTCTCCCTCCGGCTTTCGTCATGAGCAGATATGTGTTTGTTAGGGTGTTGCTGATTTCAGATTTAAATTATTAATAATCTGCTCCATCCTAATGGCAGGCACGTTTGGAGAGATGTGGAAGTGTGTAATTGTCCGTGGGCAAGCAGAGAAGAGGCCCGAAAGCGCCTGATTTAGATTTTTAGTGATAAAATCTTTAATAACGCCGCAGATGCCACGTATGACGCCTACGCCAAGCCGTAAGCCACGTGAAAGGAACAATCTACTTATTTTGGTTTCAGTTATTTGATTAGAAATTGAACTGAGAAATTTTTAATTGATTTATCTGAAATTTTAAAACAATTTCTTTTTCCTGAACATTAACCAGTGGTTGTGATTATAGAACTTATGATTTACCCAACTGCTAGCCTGGATTATTTAATTAAATGTTACATGATTTCAAAATCAAACTAGTTATCTGCAACTCACCTCTGTAAGATGTTTCATCAATCAAATAATTTATTTTTCTTATATATTTTGAGGAAGTTGGTATTGTAACGTAAGATTCTAAATAAGTTGAACCTAAAGAGTATGCGAAAACATGAATATTGATTTTGTCTGAGGAGTTTTCACATTCTAAAATATGATTGCAAGATATGACCTTTTTCATCCAATGATTCCCTTCAACATGCATAATAATACCAATCGTTATTCACTTAAGTTGAACTGTCTTGTTTGTGTAGTTTGATATTTCCTAGTGTTTTCTTATGTGTTTCCTTTATTACTGCATTGATTGGGAATTATTATTTCAGTGTCTATGTTTGTCACTTTTTTTACGTCTTCAATAAGTGTATTCGCTATACTGAATCCACATACAATATTTTCTTAAGATAAATGATAACCAGAGTATGATGAACTTAAAGTTTTATTGGTCTCTCTAACAGCAGACAACCTCAATACTCACTCACACTTTTAATATGGTAAAACTTGGTAACTCACAACAGAGGTCCAAACATATGCTAAAGGTTCTTTCACACACTTCACACAATATACATTAGACCAAGAAAATTAATCTACAACAATTAGAAGGTACTTGTTCTTCAATCTTGAAATTAATGGTCCTATGAAATCTTTATTTAAGCGCTCAAATGGCTGTGTCACATTAATAAGATAACCTTGATGCTTGAAGAAGTGTGGTTTGATCTCGCTGCATACTCTACAAGACCTTCTAGGTTATACAGCAAGTTTTAGCTTCGTACTTAATGATAGATTTGAGTTTCTCCAGGATGGCATAGCATCTCATGGAGATCATTCAGTTTCTTCAATGAAGTATCGGTCATAGCAGAACATTGGCAAGAAAGAACATCAGCAGCTTCATTTTCTTACCCTGGTCAATAGATGATCTCATAATTGTAACAGGATAATTCTAACCTCCGCCTTAACATCTTTTCGTTCTTCACTTTTCCAGAAAGTATTTGCGTCAAACACAAAATGACACAGATTTTTGATCATTTATCAACCAAAAATATCGGCCCAAAAGGTAATGTCTTCTTTTACGGATAGCTGCAGCAATTGCGCAAGCTTCCTTTTCAACTGCAGAATGATGTTCTGACTGAGAAAGAGTTTGAGAGACGAAAGCTACTGGTCGACCATTTTGAGAGGGTGTCGCAGCTATAGCTCTTTCTGAGGGGTCTGTTTCTACTGTGAATACCCCTTCGGGTCTATTGAAGAAATGACAGCATTCGCAATGTCTTCTTTCAACTGGTTGAACACCTCGTCAGCTTGAGGTTCAACAGAAAGTTTGCTCTGCGTTAATATTTTGATTTTTTTGGAAAAGTTGAGAATGTGGTGTGAATAGTGAGACAACATACCTAGGGCCGTTCTTAAAGAAGAGATATCCTTTGCAAATCAAGTTCACGAAATGGCAGAAGGCACTCAGGGTCTGTTAGAATTGATTTATTACGGGTAATATATCCGAAAAAATTGATTGCGCAAACTGAGAAACAATATTTACATGTTTAACCAATAACACATAATTAAAGAAGAAATAAAATATGTCAGTGACACACATTGATTGATCTGAAATGGATTGACCCTTACTTTTAAAGAAGAGGCCTGAATTTGATCAACAATTTGTTGTTACCTATGGTTTTATAACTCTTAAGATCAGTGGAAGCTGCCATTAAAGTTAAAAACCACTTGCCTGTAGCAATGGAAGTTGACAATAAACTTAAGCATTTTTCGGGAAATCATGCGGGGATAGGTGAAGAGTGGAGAGGCTGGTCGGGATGTACAGGACAGTGATTGGAGCGGCAGAATGGAGTAAGCGTTAGCCAAGGGGCTCTACAGGAGGATAAGGTACAAACTGTAAAAAGTTTCAAGGGTTATGAATGTGGAGGGAAAGGGGAAGGCAGTTCATGCTGGTGAATGTGTCCCGGGAGGAGTTGGTGAGGGTGAAGGGGATGAGTGATTTGGAAAGAAACTACTGGAGAGTGAAAAGGGAAGAGGTAAAAAGTGCTTAACACCGGATGATATCACAACTGTAAGTTGGATATTATCATCATTTATTTTTATTCTTATTATTGATTATTAAAGATTTTTAACTATTTGTTTCTGTAAACTATTTGTTTCTGTTTTGTAATGTCTTGTGTAGTGATTGTGTTTTTATTGTTTAATTGGTGTGTGTTTCAGTGCCTCCTATTAAAGGTTTTACTGTAGGTAGGGACTTTAATAGCATATAAATTATATTATTATTATTATTATTATTATATACATTATAGGGCACCAGCTCAACTCCATTAAGTTATAGGACACCATTTTTTTTTTTTACTTTGACATGTTTGGCATAATGACTGAGAAACTAAAAGTTTACAATACTATTTTTATGTATAACTTATGGCATTTTATTACTGCACTGGACTGCATTCAATGTGCACTGGCATAGTACCATGTGCTCCAGTTCATATGCACTTACACTGAGTGCACTTGTTTTCCATGGTTCAATTGTCAACTGCACTATAAAAGTGCACACTGAGTACAATTTTTGTCACACTGTCTCCAGTGTCAGTATGGCAGTTTGAATGCAAATATGGAAGACAAGCACCTGCGTAAAGTAATCACATGATTGCACCTTTATAGTTTTCAGGATGCACTGAGTGCACATCCAATGCAGTTGATTGGGTGATGCCATACACCTATCTCTAGTCATTTACTTACTGATGTTTATTTACTTATTTTTCCTAATTTTGAAAATTTTTTTGTTTACTTATTTGCCTTTTATTTGCTTATTTAATTTTAGGTATGGTTTTTACTCATTGTATAAATTCACTTTTTATGCTATACTGAATACTTGTGTGTGTATATATAAAGGATGATTCTCAATTAGACCGACCAACTTCGGGAGACGATTCTTTATGGAAAAGTAAAAGGTAAACAAATGGGACACTTTGTACATAAACCGAATATTAAGGGAGATACGAACCCTTAAAAATTAATAATTTAAACCGTATTTTTGCAAATATTGGTAACGAAATACTATTGCAGCAGCGATACAATGCCGAGCACATGAAGATGTGTGTGTGTTTGTGGGTCTTATGCAGTTGTAACAAGAGGGCCATTTTTCTTAATTATGTCGTACTTCTCAATAAACAAGCATCAAATGTTCGTAATTCCTGATGGTAAGAAAGTTGTATGCAATACGAGGGTGGTCACCCCTGTTCTTTTCATTACGAAGGGGGTTATTAATGAGGGTTAGCCCTTACATTGAAGATCCCGATAACTTAAAACTAAGTTCAGAGAGGTGTAATTTCCTTTTACTTCATTACTGATATTTTGCAAAAATACAGTTTAAAATCTTGATTTTCAAGGGCTCATACCTCCCTTAGTATTCTGTTTAGGTATAAATAGTACCATGTGTTTTCCTTTTACTTCATACAGAATCACCTCCCGAAGTTTGTTAGTCTAATTGAGAATCATCCTGTGTGTGTATGTGTGTATATATACATATATATATATATATACACACATACACACACACACACAGGTTGAGCATAAAAGAATATCCCAACTTTGAAGGTCAATAATAGAAAAACCAAACAATCTAGNTATATATATATATACACACATACACACACACACACACAGGTTGAGCATAAAAGAATATCCCAACTTTGAAGGTCAATAATAGAAAAACCAAACAATCTAGAACCTTGGTTGACCAATCAAATGAACCGTAGAACTGTGAAGATTGTTTACCATATCTTCATAAATGTTCAATGTGACCACTATGAGCGGCCCGAACGACATCTGCACGATAATCAAACTCATTGGTAAAAGATATCCTGTAATGACAGTTTGACTTTCTTTTTTTTTTTTACATATGTTACATTTTTAGAGGAATTCTAGTAAGGTTTGTAAACAGTACTTTCAAGATCAACTTCACAGTCAAATGAAAAGTTCAGCTAATCAGTATTTTGACAGGAACATCATTTGCTGANGTACTTTCAAGATCAACTTCACAGTCAAATGAAAAGTTCAGCTAATCAGTATTTTGACAGGAACATCATTTGCTGACATTGGCAAGATAAAGTATCAGAAACCATGTTAATAAATAAAAATACTACAGTGATACCTCATACAATGTGTTATGTAAACAAAGTTTAAGCCTGCCTGTTTTCACTGCGAAACTTTAAGAAAAATCTGTTAATATATTGAATTTTGAAATGNTAAACAAAGTTTAAGCCTGCCTGTTTTCACTGCGAAACTTTAAGAAAAATCTGTTAATATATTGAATTTTGAAATAATGTTGTAAACCTTTCCAGTTAATTTTACCACTTTTGTTAAAAAAATTTTGGAAACACTTTTGCTATCATGAANATAATGTTGTAAACCTTTCCAGTTAATTTTACCACTTTTGTTAAAAAAATTTTGGAAACACTTTTGCTATCATGAAACAATGTACTTAATCTCACTTTTGCAAAATATTTAAGAAGGTTGTTTATAAATCATCTTATCTTAATGATTGATATAATCTGTTGAACAAGATTCCCTCTAATTCACTCCGTTAATTAAACTTGTGTCAGGCTTTGTTAATGACCAACACATGGCTAACAAATGACTCAAAATATTTCTTAAAACTGGCAACAACATAACATAAATTTAACATATAAACAATATACATTAAAAATGAATAAAACTCAAAACAAATTTTGAGACACAATTATTTATACCTTTAACTGCTTATTTTTTAAGTAAACTAAATTATTAAAGCATAAAATTCAAAATCCTCTCAGGTTCGCTTTCACATGGAATGGCTATCATGTCATTTTAATGTTCTGTATAACATGAGGAACATTTTATATTATTACATATTTTACTTCAAAACCTTTTCTCTTGATACAGCTAATAGTCCAATGTATGAAAATAATAATAACTATTTTAGTAGTAGAAGCACCACACATTTACATTTTCCTGTATAATTCCTTATTGTATTGAAGTAGAAAATCTTATTTAAATATTTCTGTGTAAATTTTAATGCAGTTTTTCTTTAATCTGTGTTCATTTTTCTGTATTTTCGTGTAAAGTCCCTTAGTTAAGTGGTAGATATAAGAACAATTACTTTGGTGGATTGTAAATTCCCACTTCCATTCTACGCAGGCAAATAAGGCAAGGAAATCTGTGGTATTGTGTCCTTGGACAAGCCACAAAAATAAATATTGTAGTTAGCACTATGTTCTGGCAACTTTATATTGAGGAAAAACAATAGTAGTCAGTGTATAGGATAGTTAGGAGTGCTGTCCAAACATTACTTTAACAAATCAGTGATTGCTAATGTTTGGTACTAAATTCAGAAGCCTGTATATTTTTTGGGCCCTCCACATTCATTGCTTAAATCCATCATATTCATTATTGCTAAATTATGGACCGACTTGGCAATAACACCACAGTCTCGCAAAGACTTAGTTCCATTACTCTTGGTAAAAATCTCTTTTATATTGTCCCACAATAAATAATTCCAGCACTTTTTTTGGTTCTTCATTTTGAGCAGAGAAATTTAAATTGTTTTGTTATTTTGTAGGATTTGGTGGAAGTGTTCCGCTGCTTAATATGCACGGAGAAACTGCGGGACGCTCACTTCTGCCCGCATTGCTCCCAGCTCTGCTGTTACGCGTGCATATGCCACTGGTTAACAGAGCAGCACTCTCAGTGCCCTCACTGCCGCGCCCCGCTGCGGCTCCAGGAGCTGATCAAATGCTGCTGGGCCGAGGACGTTATGCAGCTATTCGACATGCAGCAGGCCGCCATCCTGTCGTTCCAGCGCCGCACCGATTGTGACATTGACAAGTATGCTTCTTCACCCTCTCTCTCGCCCCTGTCTGGGGCAACCTCTATTATCCGCAATAATGCAGGGGGAGGGATAGTCAGATAATCGAAAATCGCGATTAAACGAGTTGCTTGTATCTTAACGGCTGCCATGTGGCAGACAGCTGTTATCAATATCTGGCTGCTACACTTCACTTGGTGTGCTGTGTAGCGCGGCTTTAATGGGAAAACTGCATTGAAGAATAACTATTGCTTGCCACCTTGCAGTGCACATGGGAAATGTTTATTTATACACACTTATAGAATAGTTTATATTAAATGTCTTGCTAAATGTGTAAATTTTATACAGTAAAACAGTGCTAACTTATGCTACATTGGTGAAACAAATTAATATATCACTGTTTTAAATTATCTTGTGCCTGGATCAGCCATGAAACATTATTTTATGAACAATGTACTGTACACATGTCTTGGTGACGTGCACACTTAAAGTACAACGCCACTTTTGGTATTTGCCAGCATAAAAAATAAGAAGTTGCATATAAATTAAGTAACAGTTTCAGTCTATTTAAACATGATAACACTAAGTAAAATTGTTTTCGTGCTGTCGTACCGCCTGTCGTGTCCATCCAAGCTGATTTTTGTGCCTTGTACACCGGAAGGGAAGACATGTTTAAATTCTTAAAAGCTCTGGGCTTTGCCAATTTTCCAACAACAAACAGAGGCAGCTTGTGGGACCCTGAGGCATTTGAACACAAAGCCACGGTGATTCTCTCCTTACTGGCTTTAAATCCAGGGGCTGAAGTTTCCTCACATGTAGCAAATGTTTTCTTCGGCAAAAGTTTAAAATTTAAACCTGTTTCGTCGATATTATAAACTTGTTCTGGAGTTAGATTTTCGCTGTCGATTATGTCATTCAGTTTTTTTGTAAAGCCACTAGCAGCTGATGTGTCCGCCGACAATTTTTCTCCACAAACGCCAAGGATATGTACTCCATGTCGTTTCTTCCAACGCGTTAGCAAACCATCACTTGCAGAGAATGTACCCCCTTCTTCTAGTTTTGAGTGTAGGATTGTTCCCTTTTCTTTCAAAATCGGCCCATTTATCGGAGTGCCTCTTCTGCGTTCCTTCGTGAACCATAGCCACAAGGCGTCGTCTACAAATTCGTACTTTGGTTTCTTTAAAGTACAACGCGTTGAAAGCACTTTTTCTGTTTCAATTTGAGTACAGAAATCCTGTATGGATTTTCTGTTTCGGCGCCAGTCATTAACCATACTCTTGCCTAAATTAAAAACTCTACAGATACTTTGGACCGATTCACCCTTATCTAGACGCTGCAGGAAATATGGAACTTGGGCGGTCTCATGATATTTGAACGAATTTTAGCACTCTTTACAATGTAATGACGCAATATACTTAATTTGTCGGGACTTGGGTGTAAAATTCTTTCGTGTGTATTAAGCTCGGGAAAGTTTCGTAATATTTTTATCGGGTTTTCAGTTTAAAGCCGTGTTGGCTCGTTTCCCGTGTTTGCTGTTAACGTTTTATCAGGAGTCCGGTAGTGTTTCATTTCGAACGTCAGTTGTTTTGAGTGTTTTGGGAAGCGTTAGCATTACTTAGATTAGTTCGTTTCTGTTAACCGCGACGTCAACAAGTTTTAGTTCCTTCGGCGCAGTTTCACTGCGTCATCCAAATTTTATACGAAACGAGAGGTTAGTTTATGTGGATGTTTAATGCGTCAACAAGTTTTTGTGGACGGCGAAGTTTGTTAATGTTGACTGCGCAGAATTAGTTCGTGCGGAGCAGTCAGTTACGATAACGTTGTGTTGAGCGCGGGCCACGTGCAGTGCGTGATGACGCTGCTGGCAGATGCCGGATGCCAGGCCCTTATCTTAGGAGAAAGGGGTGGTAGGCAGCAGGATATGGCATCTGGCTGTCGCCCTAAGCAGTCTTCTTAGAACAGCCGGAGAGCAGTCGTCAGAGTTACTTCACTTCACGTCGCCCGTGAGGCCGCGTTCGGGCAGGTACGGTAACCCCCACATCGACAACTAGACTTTTATTTCGTTTCTCAGCCGGTGTGGGAGGTGGCAGTAATTATTTATTCTTCGGGCCAGTTAAACCACTGTG
Organism: Clitarchus hookeri; assembly: GCA_002778355.1. Taxonomy (NCBI): domain Eukaryota; kingdom Metazoa; phylum Arthropoda; class Insecta; order Phasmatodea; family Phasmatidae; genus Clitarchus; species Clitarchus hookeri. Next base: position 23,271 of record NQII01006401.1, read on the forward strand.
ACGCTGTTCGGTACCTGTATATTTATCGGAACGGTTCGTACTCTGAATACCGGTAATTCATCTGTGAACTGTTATTCAAAAGATAAATAAATATATAGAACTAACTAACTTGGAACTTGAACTTTCTTTCATAATTAACTCGTGTTCAATTCTATGAGTATTGTGTATTCTACCTCTGAGCAAGCCGTAGCAGGTAAACAGTCGGCAGTGTAAATGACGAAACGTTACAACATGGCGCCTAACCTTTGAGGCTGCTACATTAATATTAAATATGTTTTAACTAGCAAGACGAAACACTACAATATGGCGCCCAACTGTGCGGCTTTAATATAATAAATATGCCTTAACAATCAAAGACCTTTCTTTACAATATGGCGACCAACGGGTGGGCACGAATTAACCACACTTGAAGACTTAACAACGAGAATCGCAACACGTGAACATTGAACAGCACAACAACACGACACCGGTGGCAGTCCATTCCACATTCCAGGNCAACGAGAATCGCAACACGTGAACATTGAACAGCACAACAACACGACACCGGTGGCAGTCCATTCCACATTCCAGATTCCAGCAGCACGACGCCGAAGTTTTCAGGTACGAGGCATCAGTCATGAACAACAATAACGGTAAGAAATCTTCAAGAGGCATCAGTCATCAACAAAACAACAGTAACAGTAAGAATTCAAATCATCAATGAAGCCATCATTTCAAGAGTATTGCAGGTTATGTGATTATCAAGTAGAGTTCGTCAAGAGGTAATTTTGTTTGTTTTCGTGTGAATTTGGTGACTGGTTTTTTAGGGTTTGTTATTGTTTACCATGTCGTAAATAGAGATAAAAATGGCGAAATTAGGAACTGACAGACAGGCAGAAATTTTTAATATCCTGTTGTTCTTGCAGAAAGGACAACAGGAGAATGACAAGAAACAACAAGAGATTAAACAGGGACAAAAGGAGCTGAAACAGGAATTAGGTCTTGAAATTAGGCGACAAGCAGAAAAAAGTGATAACAAATTCACAGAATTGAATAACAGGCTCGAAAAGAGTGAGGAAAGATTTGAAGAATTATTAACAAATATAGATAAGTGGGGGGTTAAATCACTAAAGGTATTAGGAAAGGGTTCAACGGGAATTGCCCCGAGTAAAGAAAGTATTACAAATAGCAAGGACGTAGGAAATGGTAATATTGGTTGTGATAAGGAGAATAAAGAGTTAATTGTTGAAAATAGAAAGACAGAGGTTAAAATTAAAGAGGAGACAGGTGCAGATAATTTAGTGAAGAGTGAGGTTAGAAAGTCTAAAATAAAGGTAATAAAGATAAAGAGAAATAAGGTTAGGGGGGTTAGACTCAAGGGTTATTGTGAAGTTAAGCTGCGAGATGGATCAGATAGTGAAGTGCAGCAGGCACGAATGGCTAAGAGTAAGGAGTATCGGCGATTAAGACATTATGAAGTGTTTAGGCAGCATTTTGAAAGGAAGAAGAAAAAATAAAACGAAGGGTCAGTAAAGTAGTCGGGGAAAAGAGAAGGAATAAGAAGGTAAAGGCGGTAAGGAAAAATAAAAGGAAACAGAGGGGTAGATTTAGGACAGTAGGAAATAGAAAGAAAGTGCTAAAGTATAGTATGAGAAAGGTAGTAAGGAAAAAGGGAAGAAAAGTGAAACAAAAGGAGAGGAGGACAAGGAAAAGGAAGAAGAAAAAATGTATTATATCAGAAAGACTGCAGTTTAGATAGTAAGATATAGGAATTAATTTTTTTACTTCCCTGTATTCTTTTTTATATATTAACCAATAATAAGGCAATAGTAAATGGTAATATAATTGTTAATGGATAAGAAAAGAGTTAATATTTCTGTCCTGTAAAATGTTAATTGGGTAAGAATTCATAATTGAGAGAGAGTGTGTGTTTAAGAACAGTGAATCAATTTTTTACAAGTAAAGACAGTACAGCCTTAATATTTTAATTCAACTGTGTAGTCACATAATTCTGAAGTTAATTTAATTATTTACATTTTCCAGAAGTGGAATTAGATAAAGTGAAAAAGAAAGAATAGTTTTTATAAATGCTGACACTGTGGTAAGAAATTAATCAGTTCGAGTTATATATGAAGTGCATACAGTAGTGTGGAATTGTAGAAATGACTGAAGCGTATGTGCCATCATTTCAGGAAGGCTGTCGTAAATTACATTTCATGTTTTTATTTGTGTGTGTCAGAAATTTTTGGGTTTAATAATTTTCCATTTGGAAGCTGACACTTTCTTCCTGGGATGTGAAATTAGTATGCACTGTGCTTGTCTCTTTAGAAAAAATGATGACATGAGCTGATAATTCATCTCAAATGTAAAGTTAAACTATGAATAAAGGGTCTATAAATATGTACATCAGCTGTGCAGTAATGGCACACCATGATTTTCTTTGTTTTTTAGTCTTGCAGAAATTTTTTTCTGTTCTCACAAAGCTTATTGGTGCTACTGATAAGGTTATGTTATTATGTACTGGATTGTCATCATAATATTTTGTTTAATGAGCATTTTATGTGAATTTAGTGAGTTTGGTGATTGTAAGTTTGACATTGCCATAGGTGAAACTTTAGTTTAACAGTGTATTATAAAATGTACTACAGTGAATCTTTAAATATTTTGCTACAATGTTGTCTGNGTGAAACTTTAGTTTAACAGTGTATTATAAAATGTACTACAGTGAATCTTTAAATATTTTGCTACAATGTTGTCTAAATGTACTACAGTTACTATTATAAAAATTTCTACCATGTTTTCTAATTTAATTACTTTCACTTTCAATTGAAGATAAGGCAATTGGTAAGTCCTTAATAAAAACTTTAGCTAATTAGTTTAAGGGAAATGTTTGAATATTATAGTTACTGTAAAATGTATCAGTGAAAGTTTTTGAATTTATAATTAATGCAGAGTACCGAACCAGAAGTGCTATGTAAATGTTAACAAGTTTTATTTTTGATTTTTTTGAAAATTGTGTAACATAAAGAGTTGACAATAGGAATTATTAGGAGGATCAATTAAGGATGCAGTAAATGGTACTTAAATTTCTAAAGGTTGAAGTGGTTGAGGTGTTGTAGGGTATTGAGCCTTAAGAATATTGACCTATAGTAGGAGATGTTGCTGCAGTGTATGGTGTCCTGGGATCAGTGGCACAATGTGAAGTGTATTTGATTTGGGACAGGTCTGGGGCCCCTTGTTTTTTGTCAGCACTGGCCTAGGGAGAGGCAGTAGCATTGACTTTTTTGTAGTTTTTGGGCAGACCTGGGTCCCCTTTTGGAGAAGTGGTGTGGGCTGATCCCAGAGAGAGACCAAAGGGCAGCAACACAAAATGAAGCATCGATGGCATAGGTAGGAAATACACCCTCAACCACAAGTTAAACAAAATATAACACATTGTAAAAACCAGTAAGGTGTAAATTTTTTGCAGCATCCTTGTCAATAGCTTGTCACTCTTCAACAGTGAAGTAAATCATTTTGTTATCGAGTTTAGTAAAGTAAATAATTTTTGTTTATCAGGAGTTAATTCAGTGAATGTTTTGTTACCGTGTTATGGATTTAAAGTTGTCAACGGGCAGAGGCACAGTGGTTTACAGAACAGCATCATTCAAGATAGGTTTCGCTTTGGGAAAGATTTCTTCAAAATCTATCCCAAACCGAGGGGGGTAATGTAATGACGCAATATACTTAATTTGTCGGGACTTGGGTGTAAAATTCTTTCGTGTGTATTAAGCTCGGGAAAGTTTCGTAATATTTTTATCGGGTTTTCAGTTTAAAGCCGTGTTGGCTCGTTTCCCGTGTTTGCTGTTAACGTTTTATCAGGAGTCCGGTAGTGTTTCATTTCGAACGTCAGTTGTTTTGAGTGTTTTGGGAAGCGTTAGCATTACTTAGATTAGTTCGTTTCTGTTAACCGCGACGTCAACAAGTTTTAGTTCCTTCGGCGCAGTTTCACTGCGTCATCCAAATTTTATACGAAACGAGAGGTTAGTTTATGTGGATGTTTAATGCGTCAACAAGTTTTTGTGGACGGCGAAGTTTGTTAATGTTGACTGCGCAGAATTAGTTCGTGCGGAGCAGTCAGTTATGATAACGTTGTGTTGAGCGCGGGCCACGTGCAGTGCGTGATGACGCTGCTGGCAGATGCCGGATGCCAGGCCCTTATCGTAGGAGAGGGGGGTGGTAGGCAGCAGGATATAGGCGTCTGGCTGTCGCCCTATGCAGTCTTCTTAGAACAGCCGGAGAGCAGTCTTCTGCAGTCGGAGAGCAGTCGTGAGAGGAGTCTTGTTAAAGCAGTCGTCAGAGTTACTTCACTTCACGTCGCCCGTGAGGCCGCGTTCGGGCAGGACGGTAACCCCCACATCGGCAACTAGACTTTTATTTCATTTCTCAGCCGGTGTGGGAGGTAACAGTAATTATTCATTCTTCGGGCCAGTTAAACCACTGTGACGCTGTTCGGTACCTGTAAATTTATCGGAACGGTTCGTACTCTGCATACTGGAATTCGTATGTGAACTGTTGTCATGCTGAAAGTTAAATAAATATATATAACTTGGAACTTTAACTTTCTTTCATAATTAACTATGTTCAATTAACTGAGTCTCGTGTATTCTACCCTGAGCAAGCCGTGGCAAGTAAACAGTCGGCAGTGTACGCGGCTGAATGTTACAAGATGGCGCCCGCCCAACTGTGCGGCATTATTATAAATATTAGTTTAACAAGCCGCGGCACACATCATAACAACATGTTATCAAAAATTGTCTGTCTTTTGTACATTTTGTAATACAGTGGAACCCTCTTATAAGGTTCTTCAGGGGTCCACAAGAAAGTGACACTTTAAGCAGGAAAACACTATAAGAGGGAAACCCAAAAATTCAAGAATCTGGACACCAAAAGATATAAAATTATGCACCGTAATAAACACACAACTTTACATAATGAACAAAACAAATATTTCTTTTAAATACATTATCTTTTAAGAAATTTTATCTCCTGGTTGGGGAATCATAAAATTAGTATACGAGCAAAAGATTACTGTACATGCAAAACAAGCACAATTGTTCGTGGCAGTTTGTCTCCTGGTAGCATCAATGATTCGATTCAGAGTAGTCACTGGGATTTCCAAATTCCGAGGAATTGCTGTGCGTGTTCTACCCGGATTACGGTCCACGTGCTTGATTAAGATTAACTTTTCAGCTAATGAAAATGTTTGTTTTTTCTTAGAGGCACTCATTTTAATTTTTCACTAAAACTGTTTCAAGGATGAATTAATTTTCACTACATAAATATTAACTGGGCATGTGCAAAGGTCGTTTTTTAAATGTGAAGCGAAGTCGAAGCGAAGCTTGCATTATGCGAAGGAATTTCGAAGAACAATCGGAGCTGAAGGATTAAAAAATATATATAATAGGCTACAGTTTTCAAGTATATTCAACTCGTTTGTACTGTTACTGCCAAAAAAATGTATGCCTACTAGACACTGAGCATAGGAATAAAACATATCCTAATCTTGTACTGCTGAAAAACTGAAATATCAAAATCTGTAAGAAAGTAATCATTATACATTTGGATACCTACAAACTTTTTAAAAACTATCATACTCCATATATCCAGTCCCTTTTGGCACCACCACCGCACAGTGATGTCAATGGATGCCTATCAACATTTGACCTCTTCCCTTTCCTCCTTCAAGGACCCTTGTCAATGTCAGGCTAGATAGTAAACTTGCTAGATTGTGGTGGTATTAGGGCCTCAGAGCAAGAGAGTTGAGCCACTTTCACTGCTAACAAAGAAAGTGTGAAGTTCTTCCAAAAAGACTATCAGCTGTGGTGTGGTACATACAGCTGCCCGACTCCCCCCTCCCCCCCTGCCGGGCTCGTGATAATTTATGACATTGTTACACATGTCAAAATTAGAAAGCCACAGAAACATTAATTTTTCGAGACAGAAAATCCACACTGTATTTGTGTTATGTCATGGTCTGTCATGTCACCCTCCTATTGCCTTCCACTGGTGTGTGTGTCAGGCAGGAGGACTTGTTAGCCTAACAAAAGAGTGTAGAAGAGAGGGGTGGGGGAGAAAGAGAAGAGACAAGGTAAGGGGGCCTGCAGTTACATCTGTGTGAAACACATCACCATGGGCCACCACCAGTATCAGATGGTAGTGAAGGGGGAGGGGCGCCCACCACCAGGCGGCACATTCCACAGCCACAGCTCCAGCCATGCCTACCTGCCTGGGTGGCTGGCTGTAAAAACATTCACTCCTCCCCTTTTAAGTCCAACTGACCCTCGTCAATGTCAAGATGGTAGATTATCTCAGCAGGGTGGAGCTTGGGATAAAAACTACAAACTTTGTTTGAAAAGCAGTGTAAGTTGAGCATCTTTTCCATTGTGGTTTTCCTTTCCCAGTGTGCTTCCTTCACAATGTGCCTTATTAGCAGGAAAATGAAAACATTATTTCCTGGAATGTTTGTTATTGTTCTTATGGAAAAATCCTGCATTATAGGCGGGAAAACCCTTTAAACTGGAACCTTATAAGCGGGTTCCACTGTATACACTGCCTAATTTGTACTTATGAATGTGTACTGCTGAAATGAAAACTTTTTTTTTTTTTTAACAGGTGTGATGTTCATCAAGAAAAGTTGTCTGTCTACTGCCTGTGTATATGTCACCAGTGTGCTCTGTGGGGGGGCACGCATTCTGGACAGGCTTTCAAGCCCCCCGAGGTGGTGTACGATCAGCATGTGACACAAATCAAAGAGGAAATAGTACACCTCGGGAGAAGACATGTTGAGCTGATAAGGTTAGTGAAGGAAGTGGTAAGTTTTCCCTGTGCCTCATATAAAACAACTGAATTTGTTAGCGTTTGAAGAGCTACAAATTTTAGCTAAATATAAATCAATCTCCATAAATAGCTTTGACCTTAACTTTTTTTTAAATTGGTGTCAGTGTCATTGAAAACTATTATCATGGTGTTTGCGATTAGTAAAATTAATATTCATAAAATTCTGTATTATTTTATTGTTGTATAACATTTTTAACTTCTCAGTATTACTGTTAAATAACTCTTTCTAAATTATGATTTGCACACAGAAAATATTTGGTATTCGTTATCGGGTATCGAATCAGAAAATTCCGAAATATCAGTATCAAAATCTGTGTCAGGTTTTTACATATTGGGCCATCACTACTTACAAGTACTATTTCCTACTGTAAAAAAAAATTTCAGTTTACTTATTTTTGCATACTGGCATTTAAAAATTACAACTTTAGTGCTTTTGGGACGTACAAATCAAAACTAATTGAAATACGATAAAGCACATTAAAATAAGATACAATGAATTACTTCAAGAAATCTTTAAAATCATTTTATGAAATGATTTTGCAATTTTTAGAAATGGTAATTATCCAGTTGAGCGGCTTTTCTGAAGGAAACGTCCTAGATAAACTAAAGTAGTATTAATGGATTCTGCACAGCTTACCTTAATATTCAGGAGGGCGTCATGTTAAAATAAGTAGAACATATTAAATAAAATAGTTAAAAATACGAGCAGTCCGCCGGTTTGTTTACGGCGGACGCCATGATTTTTGCAGTCACCTTATTGGCTTGGGGGTATTCTTACGTCACCGTGACGCGTCAAATGTGATTTTAACGGAGATTTTTGAGGCAGTTCAGTAGGCTTTGTGTCTTTGCCGGGGTGAGTTGTGACGTCCCAATCCGACTGATTTAAAAACAGAGAAAGCAAGAACGAGTGCTTCTGTGCGTTATATTCGCCTATGAAAGAGTGCCTCAGTGCATAATATTTGGCTAGCAACGAGTGCTTCAGTGCGTAATATTCGCCTATGTGTTATAGTAGAATATGGTGTTTCGTCGAATGAGGTAAAGTTGAATTGGCAGAGGACAGAGGAATTGTACCCGCCGCCTACCTAGGTGAGTTAATTGATATTCTTCCGGTGTGTTTTACGGTTCCTTTAAATCCCTAAAATCCTGGGTTAGTTTAAAAATGTAAAATAGTGATTCACCCATCGTGGGGTTAGGTTCTGTTAGGTTAGGTGGGCACATTACGAAATTAGTCATACGTTAATTCCCCTCATATATTCGTCTTCTGCTGCATTAGTAGAGTGGAAATATACCATTTTCCGGGTGTTTTTTTTTTTTTACAGAAAAGCCGCTAAACTGGATAATTACCGTAGAAATTGCTTAAAACAAGGAAATGTTAATAATTTTTTGTAAAATAAATTATTCTAAGCAAAACTTAAAATGAATTTATACCTGACCTTGCAGTCACCTTTGTTCAGTTTTCTGTAATAAAAAAATTTTGTACATTATAAAACTAAAATTGTAATTTTGAGATGCTATAATGCAAAAACTATGAGAGTGAAAAAAATTTTATGCAGGGGGAAAAGTACTTACAAGTAATGTCTACAAGTTGAATGATATTATAAAATGACACATTTTTTGGTGGCCAGCAGCTTTAAGGACTGACAAACTGAAAGAATACCATACAATGTAAACATTTGTTTCAAATTTAACTCTTTGTTTTATGGTTTGTAATAATTTTCCACAGGAAAGCAATGAAGAGTCAGTTCGAGCAGCAAAGGATGAGAGAATGCAAGAGGATCGCAATGCGGTGGAGCTGATGAGTGAACGTCTCGACTCCCAGTTAAAGGCCAAACTGTTGACTTTGATGGGCCAGAAGAACTCGCTGACCCAGGAAACTGAGCATTTGGAGTCTCTTCTTAAGGAAGTGCACCACCAGCTGCACACGTGACCTCACTCAGAGTTTATAAAGAAGAGCTCAGACCAATTACGTATGCTTAATCAGATCCGCAAGAAGCCCATGGCAAGCTTCGATACTGCTCCTGTGCCTGCTGATTTCCAAAGGTTACCACATACACTTGAAATCGTTTTATTTTGTTTGTGATGTAGTGAAGTTGTTCTGTTGTTTCATTATTTTACTAGTTAACAACTGCAGCAGGAAAGTTAGTATTTTAAATAATTCCCTATGATAAGCTGAAAGTTGTGTATATGAACACACAAATACCCCACTCTCCTCGACATGTATGCATTGAGTTTCATTTGCATCAGGGCCGTAGTGGTATAGTTNCGTAAAAAAAAAGGATTGCCCATAACCTGATAGAAACACGTCAAGCTTCCGCAACAGACTTGATTTATTTGTTCCATTTTAGCACATACATAGTTACAGTTCAATATAGATGGCGCCACTAGACGTATTTATTTTGATACCAACTACGGAATNCGTAAAAAAAAAGGATTGCCCATAACCTGATAGAAACACGTCAAGCTTCCGCAACAGACTTGATTTATTTGTTCCTTTTTAGCACATACTATCAATGTCAAGTTATATCTACCGCGGTGATCTGCATAAATAAAAGATACCAACTACGGAATACCAACAATTTTCCTGGGTCCATCACCAATGAGCTGCTGCTGCCATACCCAGGAACTATTTCACTGCAAAATAAGAGAAAGCAAAACAATAAGAATAGATTGTATAGTACTTATGTCATTACATATCCACAGCCTGCATTAAGAAAATATCACAGCATTTATCTGAATGATTTTGATAAACCACGGAAAACAAAAATTACGTTGGCTGTATGAGGAAATGAATCCAAGTTCTCATGTAAATGAATTCAGTAATTACTATTATGTAATTTTTCTTGATTAATATTAACAGTTACAAAAAAAATACTATTCCATTAATANATTAACAGTTACAAAAAAAATACTATTCCATTAATACAACTAAAAATGTTTACAAGTATTGGAGAAGATTTCTCCATAAAGGAAGAATTTGTTAGCGATCCTGTGTGTGTGACACATGTCAATGTGTGCTAAATTGAAAAATGAGCATTTAAAATTGATATGTTTAAAATTTGTGGCAATTTACTTTCTCTTTACGAGACTTATATCTGTAACTTTATACATCATTTGGGAACCTATGTAGTCATAACTAATTTAAAAAATATGAAGGTCAAAGCAGGAAATTAAATTGGTAAGTCTTTCACAGTCTTCTAATAAACTGAAAGTGGACTTATAAAATTAACTACATGTTTATAAGGTTGTACTTTCATCCATTTGTCCATCAAAAGTTAACACTTGCTGAAGTTTTGATGGACGGATGCAACTATTCGATGCACATGACTAATAAATGGATGATGGATAAACGGTCATTACAATTTACTGTAAATCCACCTTTAGCATAATGTCACGTTGTATGTTTACTTATGATACAAATGGAGAGAGCGAGTGAAGAGATTTGGGCTGCTTTTAACAGCAAGGTCTTGAGAGCCGATGAGGGTGAAGCGAGATGAGTATGGAGCTGCACCAGAATGAAAGAGCAGGGTAAACAGGAGATCCCACAGAAAACCTGCCAACCAGCAGCATCGTCTGGCACGATTCCCACATTCAAAAATCCGGGAGTGAACCGCTGGGAACGAACGCGGTTCACCTAGGTGGGAGGCAAGTAGTCTAACAACTATACCACTACGGCCCTGATGCAAATGAAACTCAATGCATACATGTCGAGGAGAGTGGGGTATTTGTGTGTTCATATACACAACTTTCAGCTTATCATAGGGAATTATTTAAAATACTAACTTTCCTGCTGCAGTTGTTAACTAGTAAAATAATGAAACAACAGAACAACTTCACTACATCACAAACAAAATAAAACGATTTCAAGTGTATGTGGTAACCTTTGGAAATCAGCAGGCACAGGAGCAGTATCGAAGCTTGCCATGGGCTTCTTGCGGATCTGATTAAGCATACGTAATTGGTCTGAGCTCTTCTTTATAAACTCTGAGTGAGGTCACGTGTGCAGCTGGTGGTGCACTTCCTTAAGAAGAGACTCCAAATGCTCAGTTTCCTGGGTCAGCGAGTTCTTCTGGCCCATCAAAGTCAACAGTTTGGCCTTTAACTGGGAGTCGAGACGTTCACTCATCAGCTCCACCGCATTGCGATCCTCTTGCATTCTCTCATCCTTTGCTGCTCGAACTGACTCTTCATTGCTTTCCTGTGGAAAATTATTACAAACCATAAAACAAAGAGTTAAATTTGAAACAAATGTTTACATGGTATGGTATTCTTTCAGTTTGTCAGTCCTTAATTTGACTTGTCTTCAGCTAAAAATGCTGCTTGGTTTTTGTCATGATTTTTACCACGATTTTTATCACGAAAGAAGCAATCTTTGGTTTCATGATTTTTCTTTTTACATATTTTACACCCATAATTAAAGCGAGAGTCATTTTTACGAAGAAAATCGTCCTGGCGGTTTTGCCCTTTGTTGAAATTTTGCCAAGGACGAGTAGAGCGTTTTGTTCCACCGTAGAAAGCAGCGGGGGCTGTGGCGTTACTCTCTGATTTTCGTGATTCTTCATTTAGAAGTCTTGCCGTCAGATTTTCGAGAGTTTTTTCAGTTTTAGGGGTTGAATTCCACGATGTTATGAACGTGTCATAATTTGAAGGAAGACACGACATTATCTTAGCCATTAACATTTCGTCGTCAATCTTGTCTTTTGAAAGGGAATTGAGACGAAAACGAATATTTTCTAGGTTACTTAAGTTTACTGCCATGTCCTTACTGCTATCAAATTTATAGGCAAAAAATTGTTCGTAAGTCGCGTTTTTCTGATGTTCTGTGTCACGTTCAAATATATTACATATTTTAGTGTACATTTCATGAGACGTAGAACAAGAAAGAAGATGGGATCGATGTTTCTTGTCCAAAGTACCTACAATGGCCTGACGGGCTTTGGCATCTTTCTGTTTCCACTCTTGTTTCGTTTTGTCATTTGCAACGTCTTGTAGCTTATTTTTACCTTCAACAATATCAATGAGGCCTTTTGATTCAAATAAGATGTTTATCTCGAACTTCCAGAGAGGAAATGATGTACAATCGGTCAACTTCTCGGTGTTGTTGATAAAATGTTCGTACTCGCCCATTTCGATGTTTTTTACTTGAAAGATGTTTTACTTTTACTTGTGTGAGTTACTGGTGCATCTGGGCCCATAACCTGTTGAATTATTAACACAAAGAACACGCAGCAGATCGAGAAATGTAAGTTTTATTTAACGAACTTTAACCACAACAACAACACACACGAGATGAACAATAGCTAACAGAGAATGTTTATTATTGGCTGAGGGCTCTAGACATTAACCAATCAGAGCATAGCTCACGGTTTATACTGCCAAATACAAAATTAGTTTCCTCCAACACCTCGGGGGGGCTTGAAAGTATGTCCAGAGTGTGTGCCCCCCCCTCCCCTCACAGAGCGCACTGGTGACATATACACAGGCAACATGTCCAGCAGTAGACAGACAACTTTTCTTGATAAACATCACACCTGTTAAAAAAAAAAAAAAAAAAAAGGTTTTTATTTCAGCAGTACACATTCATAAGTACAAATTAGGCAGTGTATACGTATCGCTATAACGCGGTTCCACTGTATATGTGAGCTGGAAATTATATTCATATGGTATCCTAATATTTCTAGTACCTTTTTAAAAATAGTTTTTCCTTTTTTCTTAGAAAATGATGAAATGTGTTGTTTGTATTATTTTGTGGAATATGGTAGGTACTTTATTCTTTTTTTTTTTTTTTTTTTAAGATACGAATACCGTGTAGAAATGGTACATCAAGGATCATTAGATGCCAGCAAGAACATCGTCAGAGAGTTTGCATCAGACTTCGAAGTTGGAGATTGTTTGGGATGCAACGAATTTTTCCATCTAAATCTGTTGGCCAATGATGGTTACCATAATACAGAAACTGACACTTATTCTCAGGTAAAAATATATTTTATAATCTATCAAGTGTGATCTTTATTCTCAGTTTTCTATCATGTGTAAATGTATCAGAAATTTGTGGAGAACACTGTTTTTATATGTTTTATTTGCGCGAATATTTGTTTGCTGACTTGAAACAAAGAAATGCGTGCATTTATTACGTTTTACCTGTTTTTCGACGCGAGTTATTTAAAAACAAATAGTGATTGAATTATCAAAAATAAATTACGTGGTGGTTAACAATTGCAACGTTTCACAACTAGTGTACACTAGCATTTGAGGTTAGGGAGTGTGTTTACCTGCTCTTGGCGCTACTGAATTTTGGTAGTACCAGTTTTAAGATAGTTTTTTCAGAGATAAACAATAGTTCCGAATATATTTTGGTTTTCGGACAGAATATCTGATCGATGGATGCGGGTAAATTAATGATTTAAGGGCATAGCATGCGGGTTTTTTAAACATTGTTCATATAGCATTACGTGGCAACTTCAAACTCGCCAAATGGTTTTTCACTTTAGGAACAAATTTGCTTATGAAACACTCTTTGGAACAGATTTGTGTCCATCCAAGCTGATTTTTGTGCCTTGTAGTACACCGGAAGGGAAGACATGTTTAAATTCTTAAAAGCTCTTGGCTTTGCCGATTTTCCAACATCAAACAGAGGCAGCTTGTGGGCTTTAACACAGATTTCCATCAGCTTTCCAAAATACTTTTAGTGCTAGTAGAAGTCTTTCATTTCATTACTTGTATGTCCATTGTATTCTGTATCGGCTTTATCGGAAAGCAAGTATCAATTGGTATAGTCTATCTCATGTAAGTTGGCCAGATTCTGACAGTTCGACAAAAGTAGCACCAATGTTTACTTTTCGTTTATGTATCGTTACGCCATCAGCTGGTGCGTCAAGTGGAGGCTGTATTTTTTATCAACACAATGTTGGCTTATCCACTTGCCATTGTACTGTAATGCTAAACAAATGTTAACATATTTTAGACTGACATCTGTCTAAAAAAATTAGTAGGTTATAAATGTAAAAATATAAAATCTTGCAAAAAATTTAATATTTGCTAACTTTTTTTTTAATTTGCCCGAGACAGTGAATTTTGGTTAACATTTGCAAGACGGTAGTTGTAGCTATTATCACACTTTGGATGTTACAGCTAATATATTTGAGTTGGAAATTGGGTAAGAATTGGTTTAATTGTTTTTAAGATATAGTATAAAAATATTTTTTTAATTTAATGTCTTCTAAAATGGCATACCAATAACTGTATCGATCTCAAAATGTAATGCTTACATGATGTTCTGCCAGCGTACAAAATTTATTTTAAATCAGTTGAATGGTTCCCAAAATATGACACATCACCATAAATATTAAAACGGCCGCCATTTTTATAATAAGTACCGAGTGTTAAAACTGCAAGTCCGGTGTCCCTGCTAAGTACTATATATGTACAGAGTTTGATGAAATTCAGTTGACGCGTTCAAAAATTGAAGGGGTTGGTGTGGGGACACACACACATACACACAGACAGGAAAGTGATCTCAAAAACCTTTCTTTCCTTCGGAAAATGGGCTAAAAACTGTAGCCAACTTCTCCTCCTCCCCTGTAATCTTCACCCATATTTTTTCACAATCCCTGCACCCCTTTTTTTGGGCAAAAATGTGGTCAGTGAAGTGCAGGTAATTTTGGTTAGAATTTTCAAGCAAGTTGTGAAATCCAGCTTTAACTAGGCGCTTTCCTTAATATAATTTAGAACAAGTAGTATGAAAATGTTGAGTTTCAATTATTTTGATGTTTGCTCTTGCATAGCTGCAGCTTGAATGTCTTTTCTTCTTTCAGGATGTTCAGCACTTAACTAAACATGTGCCATTCTTACTGCAGATCATTTGAAATAGTCATATGTTTGTATGCCAAAAAATTTATCGCTATACGAGTAAAATATTTCTATTAGTTTTAAATTTTTGTAACTTGTCATAAACAATTTATGTACGTTTTGTAAATAAGCACATACTTGTGATTTTTGCATTTGGTCATCATTGTAATGAAGACTTCTGTGATTGTGCCTTCAGTACACAGGTCTGGCACCACAGTGTTTCAGGTTCAGTCACCAGCAGATCAGTGTCTGAATTTTATCTTGTGGAGAAATTTGGTGGACGTCACCAGTGCCCAATATATTTTCTTGTAGTACTCTTTTCTGCCACCCCTTTCCCTTCCCCAATCCCATAAGTGCATGAGTCATTGCCCAATCCTGGGATTTTATTTCATGTTACGAGGAGGCATTGTGGTGTATACTCTATTTCATTTACGAATGCCCTCTGCCTCAGCTGTTCTGACATGTGGAAGCCATGCTGTTTGTTATGTCAGCTGTTGACATTACACGGGACTGTGATCTTATATGTACAGCCAACATTGCCTCAGAAAGTATGAAAATTTTTGGCGCAGCAGAAACTGCAAAATCCATAATGTGCAATTGCATTTTCAAATTTTTATGGTAAATCAAAATGTTTGAAAGTAAAATGTTTTTCTAGTACAGGGTTTCACGCAGATGCTAAATAATTTCAGTTAATATTTTTTGAACGACTATAATTTGCAACATACATATTTGTTGCAAGGTGTTATAGATAGATATCTTAATTTTTTGTTCTATATAACTTTTTTTGTGTCACAGACTCATTGCATTGAAAGTGAGAATGTATTACTTAAGTCCGTATAAAATTTAATGAGGTATTTTACAAATTTTTGGACAGAAAAAATTTAATATATATGTAGTTTTTTTTCTTTTTCTGGTAAACGTGTAGACGTGGGAAGAGGCTGGAAACTGTGTTGGAGCTGGGTTTAGTCATGATTATTATTTATTTCATAGTTATTTTTCATCCTTAGCATGCTTTTCTGTTAACCGCATATTTTAGCTTACACAATTGTCAGTTCTATCTTTTAACTTTACCCTACATTTCTTGAATAGAGTTGACTACATAGCAGGTAATATACGCGCATTCTGCAATAACATCATCAACGTGGTCAGGTGGTAAGATGCTACTTGTGTAAGAAGTCTGTGCGCTAAGTTTCCACCCCTCTGAATATCCCTAGGTTCACTGTTTCCGATGTTGTTACAGTGAAGTCGAAACGTGAAGGAGCATATAAAAAACAAAACGGTGCAGGGCTACCTCCCATGTTGACCGCCAGAGATTGTTGAGTGTCGAAGACGGACTTACAGTGTAATTGCCACTCGTCCATTGCCACCATTACACAGGAATTTCAACCTGCTTCAGGATCTCCAAACGCAGTGACTGTTCGGCCTGAGGTGCAGAAACTTGGTTTCAACAACAGTCCTTTTTTGGACTGTGTGTGATGTTACAAGGTTCGTTTTTCATATTTCTGTCACAGTTTAGTGATTTTTTATCTACTTACTAATTGCATTCAAATTACTATGGGAATCCCTATGCTTTAATATTCCATGTTGTAAATGGTTAGTATATAAATCAATTTCTTTAAAAAATAATTATTCATCCTATTAGTTTGTGTATATGAAAAAAAAACTACAAAAATACTTTTTTTAATTTTTTTTTTAATTTTAAGATTATTTATTCCCAAAAAAAGTTTCAATGGTGTAATTAATATTTTATGAGCAGTTTGCAAAATTTATAAAAACTTAAAAAAACATTGCATTGGATGTCTTTTTTTTTTTTTTTTCAGTGAAATGTTTGATTGTTTCTTGATATCTTTGAAAATATTTGAGAATTTGTTTTCATTTGGCACCTTAATGAGCTGGATGATGGAATTAAACCAATTTCAATTAATTGATGCAAATCATCAAACAACAAAAATTGCTTCAAAATTAAAAATGTTTATTGAAAAATTTTAAATAATAAAAATTATTACAAAATTTGCTATTACTTTACGAGACCTATGCAGGAAAACATTTTGAATAAAATCTGTGATATTGAAGCACATGGCATTAGGTGATTTGGTGTGAAATGACCTGCGCCCATATAAAATATATAATAATAAACTATCCCTGATAGTTAGGCCATGCACACAACTTTTAATATCGTAAAGAGAAGCTTCGTCTCAAGCATTCTTCTTTTCCCTCTTATACACTCTTATCAGTGTGTAGCTATGCTCGATGCTGCAGGCATAACAACAGTGTTAACCACCCTTAAATTTATGAGTACAGAATTTAGGAGGTTAGCGATTTTGAGATAATTCTTTGGAAATCGTCAAAAAATTCCATAAATTGAATAGTACAAAACAAAATAAAACTTTATGAGAATGAGTCAAAATCAAATGTTTTGAGTGCGCATCATCATAAAATGCAAATTGCACAGTTAAAAGAGGGGAGGGGAACATTGAAACAGCCTAGACCATCCCTCCACAGGCACTCTTATCCCCACCCGGTCAGTCTTTTGAGAGGGAGGTTGCGAGGATACCATGCTGGTTGCTAGGAAACCCTCTCCCACTCGCTAACTACAGTGGAAATGAGGACAGCCAAAGCTTATCCCTCCAAGTCGGATGTTCACGATTCACACTTTATGAAGACCACCCATCAGAGATTGTGCATACATAACTTTTGTTTTAATTAGCACACATTTAACTTTTGATAAAAATGTATTATTTTATCAATATTTATATGGGAATTTTGCCAGAACCATTGAAAATTAACTGTGTGTACCATTTTCCATTACATGCATTTTCGGTACACTGAGAATCCACTGTATTTAATTTTAAAAACTTGTAATTTTTGGTGGGGCCGTGGTGGCTAAGTGGTTAGCCGGGTCGTTCCCGGATTTTCGCATTTGGGAATCGTGCCAGACGATGTCGCTGGTCAATGGGTTTTCTCTGGGATCTCCAGTTTCCCCCGCCCTTTCATTCTGGCGCTCCTCCATACTCATCTCAATCACCCTCATTGGCTCTCAAGACCTCGCTGTTAAGAGCTGCCCAAATCTCTTCATTCTTAATTTTTGGGAACAGAAGCAAATAAATGTGACCTTGCATGTTTGTTTCTTTATGGTATTCAGTAATTACCTATAATTCAGAAGTATCATTTGATTTTTCCCTTGCCTCTTTTGGTTCTTGTTGTGAGTTATGGGCACTCTGTGTTTTTGCATTATTTGGAGGCAAAAATGTGTTTTGTATACAGTAGAACGTCACTGTTACTTTGTTTATTACGATCACCTCTCTTTTACAACTCGTTTTTGAGGAATTGTGAAAAATTCTGTAGAGATAAGTGAGTTTCATTTTTACAGCTTCAAGTCGAATTGAGTCCAGTTGTATGAAACTCGAGTCAAGTTGAGTTCAGTAAAAAAATTTTGAGTTAAAATCGAGTTTGCACCATAAATGTAAATGTGTACCTACGTACACGGGTATAATGCCTGCTCCTTATAACTTCCTCCCACTTTTACATTTAATGTTTACCAAGAAATAAAGTTTGGGACTAGTTTCTACCAATAAGATTAATCTTTTGCTTGGTTAAGTAATTCACAGCCATGTCAGCCACATGATGCTGATAGTAAAAAAAATGTACATATCAGTTACAGGAATGGAGTGGGAGGATAGCTTTCAAAATTGCTCAATTAATCAGTAAGTGCAAATAAGAGATCTAGTGAGGGGCTTGGACAGCAAAATACATTAATTTTCTGTACACTGAAATGCCAAATTAGTTTTTATGTTAACATTACGAATATCTGAATACTTTTATTACCAAGTACGTGAATTTTTGTTTTCAGGTCACAGAGTGAATTGATTCAGAAAATTCTACGTCTTCAGATAAAATATGAAGATAATCATGGTTCAGTCAGCTTTAAAATTCATTACCACATACCATTTTTTGTAATCTTGTAAAAATTTTCTTACAAATGTTCCTATGGTATTGATATTATTTGATAAATTATATATTTAAAAAAAAAATCTATGTTTTCTTTTTTCAACATTTGATAAAACTGACAGGGATGAATTCATAATCTGTTGCCATAGTAACATGACTACTTCTGCAACGTAATATATCCAAAAAAAAATTATTTTTTTTAATGTAGAGGTTTTGATTTGATTTAAGCCTGCACTGCAATCGCAGTAATGTCCCAGTAATAAAGTAACAGTGTCACAATGCGAGCATGAAAAAGTGCCATCTACAAATGCAGTAAGAAAACATATGCAACCAGTCATAAATGAGTATAAAATTAAGTTTTACACAAATCTAGGATATTTATGAATTGTGTACAGCTAAAAGACGTTCTAATTTTTGTTTATTTACACCTTTTTTTCTTTCTTTATTCTTTCTTTCTTTCTTTCCTGTGCAGAATTTCCATGAGTGATCATGGTAAATGCATGCAATGCACAAAATGTTTGTATGCATAGCCGGAAATCTGAAATTTGGTATGAAGTTGATTTGAATACCTCCTTAATGAGTAGCTCCATGTCCCCAAGATACATCTCATAATGAGATACACACAGTGCAAAATAGATAAATAAGTAAAGTTTATTTTTCACTGACTTTAGTGGTTGAAAATGGGAATGCCTGCTGGCCATTGGCTAGCTGAAATTAAGCTGTTACGAGTTTTTCATTTTCTACTGTTTTTCCACTGCAATTGTAACACAAAATGTATGGCTTTTATGTTTGCAAATGCATATTTTACATCTATATTTACCGGCAATGTGATTGTCTTCAAATTTAAAATGCTACTTAAATCTCCTTTTTGTTTAACGTCCATTATTTTCTTTGGGTTAAAGTCAGATTGGCAACACTGGTTACAGTGTGTATATCTAAGGTGTGTGTGAGCTTTCTAATGTTGTGTTCACAATTTCTTTGTACAAACCGACTCTAGATTATAAAAAAAATGTATCATCCCTTTAACTTCAAATTAGCCATGTCTGATAGATATGGTCCATACGGTATAAGAAGGCCACTTTCTGACAGTCAGTTAGTGGCAACTTGACGTTTACGAAACAAANTTTAACGTCCATTATTTTCTTTGGGTTAAAGTCAGATTGGCAACACTGGTTACAGTGTGTATATCTAAGGTGTGTTTGAGCTTTCTAATGTTGTGTTCACAATTTCTTTGTACAAACCGACTCTAGATTATAAAAAAAATGTATCATCCCTTTAACTTCAAATTAGCCATGTCTGATAGATATGGTCCATACGGTATAAGAAGGCCACTTTCTGACAGTCAGTTAGTGGCAACTTGACGTTTACGAAACAAACAAAGTGCCATTTACAAAATCCTGTATCAGCTGATGCACGAACGAACAAAAGTTAAAATTACGTTGGCTATTCTGAGTGCACTGCCGATGCACAACACAAAAGCAGAAAACACGTGGATAAGAAAGAGTTCTTACATTTAATAGAACATTTTATTTTACAAGGTCACAAAACAATGGTTGTTAGTGTTAAAAACTAAACTTCGTAATAATGTAGTTATGTATAGATGTTCAAAATGAAATGTACAATAGAACGATACGACGCGGAAAAGTTTTCTGAAGTTGTGTAACTTCAGAAAGCTTTTTCACGTCGTATCATCCCTCTCCAACCTCGCTTTCAACACGTCCTTGATATTAATTCCAAAAGCATACAGAAATATTGCATAATATTGTTGAATTATTTTTTCTAATAATTTGACGAAACGACACGAATTTGAAATATATTTCCAGCCGTAATATAAGGACAATCAACTTTTAAACCTTACGCTATCTGTTATCCAAAAACAGCGGCTCAAACTTTGCCGTGACGCGCTGTGCGCGCCATCTCTCGGATATTATGCGAGATATTACCAGCCAGAAATGAACCGCTATTCCTGTGCGATAATTAACGAATTTACAAACAGATGCCAATAGTTATATTTTTCCACGAGCTCTGCATAATTTTTAAAGTAACATATATTTCATGTACAACGATTTGGAGTACAAGTCAATTATATCCGGCCGGTAATCGTTCGTCTACGTAAATTATACGCCATATTGTTCTCTCGAAACCCATCTCCTTGATTCCGTAGACACGCGTGAATAGTTTTTAAGCAATTCTAACGTTATTCCAAGTCACATATTTCCAACTCGAATATATTAACTATAACATCCAAAGTGTGATAATAGATACAACAGACCGTCTCGCAAATGTTAACCCAAATTCACTATCTCGGACAAAAAAAAAAGAGTTAGCAAATATTTAATTATTTGCAACATTTTATATTTTTACTTTTAGAACCTACTTATTTTTTTAGACAGACGTCAGTCTTAAAGTATCTTAAAATTTGTTTAGTATACAGTACAATAGCAAGTGGATTAGCTGACAGCATGTTGATAAAAAATACAGCCCCGACTTGACGGACCAGTTGATGGCGGAAGGATACATAGTCAGATGTAGTTAGACGTAAACAGTGGCGCTACTTTCGCAGACCTGTCAGAAAGTGGCCTTCTTATACAGTATGGACTTATACCGTATGGACCATATATGAGTGCAATAGAGGGGGTAGGCGAAGGTGCCTGATTGGCTCTGACAAACTAACCAATAGGAAAATAGGTATGGGATTGGGGTGAGGAATGAGGGGGTGGGGTGACAGGTCCAGGAGGGTTTCATGAAGGTGGGGGGGAGGGGTTGTGATGGGGGAGAATTGATGACCAGCACAAGGAAAAGAAATTACTTTAATGAAAAAAATTATATAAAAACAAAAATCGATTAAAAAGAAATTTTAAAAAATTAATTTTATTTTTTAAGTACATTTTTTTATAAGAGAAATTGTGTTAAGAAAAGCAACTAAAAATATTATTATTACATATTCTTATTCTGAAATAATCATGATGACAACTTACATTCTTTTAAATAAAATTTTTTTCCAATACACATGATATTACAAATACAGTGGAGTCTCGGTTAACCATCACCTATTTAACCGTGAGTTTCTGTTAACCGTCAGTAAACTGACACTGCAAGTAGAATCGTTCCGTCTTCCTCACCACCCTACCGGAATTCCTGGACACTCATCCGCCCTCCCATTCCTACAGTCAGTTCAGTAGCGGTAGTCACTTAGTCAGCAAGTCATTGTCCTCAGTTTGTTGTCAAAGTGTAGTGAGTTTAAAAATGTCTGAGAAACGGAAACGTGTTGTATTGGGACTTTCTCAAAAACTTGAAATTATAAAACGACTGCGTAAAGGAAGCGCGACGAGTATCGAGTATCGCTCCGCTATATGGAATCGGGCGGACAACAGTCAATGAATGTTTAAGTGAAGAAGAAGAGGATGATACACTCAAGGATTGCCCCAAAATAATTAGCCACAGTGATGCTGAAAACATGTTTTCCAAGTGCATTGAATGGTACAAGTAACAAGAAGAAGCAGATGCTACACAGATATTACTCCTACGTAAGATACGCAACACGGCAACAACAAAAGCCCGTGGAGTATTAAAACAAAGGAAAATGACAGACTTCTCTTAGGTAGGATTATACTCTTACTACTAAACATACATAATAGTACTGTATTAAATTTTTTTATTTTATCAACATAATAAACAGAAGTCTAGAATATTTAATATAAAATAGATATTGTGCTGTACTTACTTACATTGATTGCTACCTGTTTAAAATATAGTGCTAAATATCTTATACATTATTATCGCTAGTATCTGTTGTGTCTTTTAGAGGGGGGGGGGGGATTTCTATTATCCGTCTATTCTCTCAACAGTCACGGTGATGGTCCCGAGACTGACGGATAATGGAGACTCCATTGTACTTCCTTTAAACCCTTATCCTAGCACATGTCCCGATAGCAGAGTGGTCTAATGCGTCTGCATGCCGACATAAGGTTCGGCAGCTTGACCCCGCCCTCCCCCAGACAATATTTTGAGCTCTGCGAAAATTAAATAAAAAAAGCAGAGCCCCTAGCGGCCAACTCTAGAACCAACATGGCGGCCGAGCGAGAGCGACCCTAGCAGGTGAAAGTTCAACGAAGGACAAGTGGAAACAAGATGGCGGACAACAGAGGCACACTCTAGCGGCAATAAACAGCATTACAACAATCTATGGTGCACTCTAGCGGGCGACAAGAGAAAACTACAGCATGTGGAGCACATGCAACAGATGCGAAGGTGAGTAATTGGGAAACAAGATGGCGGACGAAACATAATGGTGGATGGAAACAAAATATTGACTGGAAACATGGTAGTAAATGGAAACAAGATGGCAAAGGTCAAGGACACAAGTTGGCGGAATCCAAGATGGCGGACAGCACCCAGTCCTTGTCCTGGAAGGAACATTACCTATCTACTACTATTTTACCAATAATTCCCAGTTTATTATACTTTGACATGAACCGCAGGTTCACGAGTCCTTTTGCCCACTGACTGCCGCAGTATACCCACACCAGACGCACCACACCGACAGGCTTGTGGGCACGAGTGCATTAGTGTTAATTATTTATTCAGTTTATTTCGTCAGTGTATTTGTAAATAGTGTCAGTGTGTAATTAATAAATAATTTGTTTTGTCATCGGCGACAATCTGACCAGCCACAGCCAGAGACATGTGACATTCTACATTTGGCAATGCTGTGGCTGGTGCAATGAAAACGTTTTAGAATAAGTATTATCATTTTTATTATGTATTTGTGTAATTGTAATTATGTTTTCTTGTGTTAATTTAGTTCATCTCATTTTCCATCCCATAATCATCTTTCAGTGTACATTATGTTTCAATATGTCACCGCATGGCGTCGGCGGCGGCTAGACGGCGGAAGCCGGCGCACATTTCCGGCAGTATTCGTCAACCCTTGGACGAGCACGGACGTCACGCTCTCCCACGCCGCAGAAGCCCTAGCAAGGACATCATCTGTCGCATAGTATCGAGTCGCATCCATCAAATCATAAATCATTTATTATCATATCTTTTATTATTTAACTTGCATAGTGTCTGGGGGAGAGCGACGTGATTATTTATTCGAAATCAAAAGTGCATTTCGAGACTCGCATTATAAGACCACGTGGTCGCTTGTACACGTGTCTTCTGTGTAGTTGAGTGTTCATAACGGGGTAATAAATACCTTAACCATCAGTACCACTGTTTTATTAATAATCGAGTACGGCGTATGAGGTGGCCGACAACCTCGGCAGTGTGTATATGACGTATATGACGGAGTGTTTCCAGAGTGCCTAGGCTGTCGACCGACGACCCTACATCCCATCAGCTCACCGCAGAGCTTGGCGCTGGGCAATTACTTCACAACTCTGGGAACACCGCAGATCAAGTTGGCTTTATCGTCGAAGCCAGGTTTGGTCACGTCAAATTGGCGCGCCATCTTAGGGGCAAAATGTTCAAAACACGTGTGAAACGGTGAGTGTGACTCGCGGGATCGCGTGGTAAATTTTTTAATGTGTATTTATCTCGTTTGCCACGAGATAATCGATTGTGTAAATTAGAGAGGCGATATCGAGAGACGTGTATAGAGAGCAGCCGCCATGTTTACTACGAGCCACGTGGTTAGTTACCAATTAAATACAGAAAAATTGAACTGGAAGACATCGAGTGGAAAAAGGGAACATTTATGTTTAAAATGTGTGCGGAAACTAACTAACACGAACCCTTTTTGTGCGAATAAATGTCTGTGTGGAGAAGGAGCAAATGCGCGACGACTCGCAGAGAACATTAAAGCGAGCAACAGCGAACTAATTAAAAAAGCCGTTAGCAGCACTACAAACGGGAAAGAAGCATGGTTATGTGTCGAGTGTAACCGACCGCAGGTTTTCGGGAATAACTTGAGCGTTAACAGCCATGCGTGCCAGTGCGGACTAGGACAGCCACGAGGGACATTGTACCAGTCCGAAACAACTGGACATAGTGTAGAGGCTACCATAGTCGACAATTTTCGTGAGCGAAGGTGCGCGAAACAGATCATCTGTGCAGGGGTAGGTGAAGGGACAGTACCTTGCCGAGTGTGTCACCAAAGCCACCACACTGTGTGCCTAACGGTAACCGAACGCGCGACCATGGACAGTCATGGTAATATTCGGTGCGACGAGTGTGTGCGGACCACCGATCGTAACCATTTCGGGCGCGAACGGTTGGCCCACGTACCCCGGGCAACAACACCATTCTCAGTCACTGAAGACCATGTGCGTAGCAGCCGACACCACAGCCCATNCGTTAACAGCCATGCGTGCCAGTGCGGACTAGGACAGCCACGAGGGACATTGTACCAGTCCGAAACAACTGGACAGTGTAGAGGCTACCATAGTCGACAATTTTCGTGAGCGAAGGTGCGCGAAACAGATCATCTGTGCAGGGGTAGGTGAAGGGACAGTACCTT
>NQII01006401.1:62751-123710 GCA_002778355.1 Clitarchus hookeri
GTCCACAAAAACTTGTTGACGCACTCACCTCCGGATAATAAACTTCTCGTATAACAAAACGGCACCGAAGGAACTAATCTAATTAATGATGACGCTTCCCAAAAAACCAAAGTTTGAAACGAAACACTACCGGACTCCTGATAAACGTTAACAGCAAACACGGGAAACGAGCCAGCACGGCTTTAAACTGAAAACCCGATAAAAATATTACAAAACTTTCCCGAGCTTCATACACACGAAAGAATTTTACATCCAAGTCCCGAAAAATTAAGTATATTGCGTCATTACACTCTGCTTTGCTGAAACACTACTGGTACAGTTTTCAGCACTTATTATAATAAAAACAATCGTAAGTTACCTAACTCACAGGGTTAAGANGAAACACTACTGGTACAGTTTTCAGCACTTATTATAATAAAAACAATCGTAAGTTACCTAACTCACAGGGTTAAGAAACATCAACACTCTAAATAAATGTACGTAGTTGCTACAAATAAAAATTAAAATAAAAAAACACTGTTTTGAAACACCCCTTTGACACAATGTACAAAAGCCTAGCCACAAAACAAGCACGACNTTAAAATAAAAAAACACTGTTTTGAAACACCCCTTTGACACAATGTACAAAAGCCTAGCCACAAAACAAGCACGATCATTGATTGGCTTTGGAGGAATGATGGATCCCAAGGCATTCTCTCATCTTTACACCTAAGTGTCAACAGGCTTAGGCCACTTCCAAGACTTTGCAGATATTTGCATTGAAGATATAACAACTGAATAAGAACTACAGTTCTCTATTTTACCAGGAAAAAGTTAAACTTACTTGAAAATGACGAGCGCGCCTTTCTCTCTGACAGGTTGCCACTTCTGTCCAGTGTCACACATTTCTTCCTAACTTTCTTCTATGCAACTCGAAGAATCGTAAAGCTCAATACTCTCACAATCTGATTCGGATTCTGAAGAAGATACAATCATGCAACTTTTCTTTCTCTGCCAATTTGTTTTTATTTCCCTTTTAATGTTGTTTTCTTGGCATTTTCATTTGAAGGGCCTGATTCAGTAAGATCTACCTTACTGATTTCATAAGCAATACACAGCAAATATTATTTATATAAAATATAATTGCAGTTACTTCGCACCACTTCCATGTCAGCTCAAAGTATCCCCGTTGTAACATAAATGTTGCTATGCATGTGTTGTATCTCTGAATGTACATTTTTGGGGTACTATAATGCAGCAACTAATTTAATTATTGGAATGTAACGAAATAAGGAAGCAAATAGTACAAGGCTTACCTGTTTATCACTTGCGTAAGTTTAAGATGCATATACATAATAGTTAAAACAACAAAATCTCACACATTTTTAAACCAAATGTTCACAAGCGCATCATTCAACAACCAGATACTGTAGCACAGAGACATCCAAAGAATATCTGACGGATGTCACTCTTCGACATCCAGGATATCCAAGGACATTCAAGATTAGCAAAGTTACATTCAAAAGACTACCAAAACATATCCAAATGTCCGCCCAATATCCAAAATGTGATATAGATATTGTGGACGGCCTGAATACATCTTTAGGTGTCGCCACTTACCTTAAGTAATGGTCAGGTGGTTTTGTAATATCTAATGGATATCCAGTAAGTGGTACAAACTGGTATCTACTACTGGATATCCAAAGGATGTACATTAGAGATACACTGTAGGACTTAAATGACTTTTAGATATTGTGGATATAATAAGATNGGATATCCAAAGGATGTACATTAGAGATACACTGTAGGACTTAAATGACTTTTAGATATTGTGGATATAATAAGATATCTGGTGGATATCCTATGCTATGTGGGAGGCCTCCAATGAAGCATTGGTATGTTACCTGTTGAGCAAACCTGCAACTACAAACAAGTATTTCATATTTCACTCAAAAGAGGTCANGAAGCATTGGTATGTTACCTGTTGAGCAAACCTGCAACTACAAACAAGTATTTCATATTTCACTCAAAAGAGGTCAGCATAGGTCATTTGGCAAGTGGTGCAAAGTATCACCTGGTGGCGCAAAGTAACCCAACCTTACGGTAGAGTGATCGGAAGGAAGTTAAATATTGGCACAAACATATCATGTAATGAAAATACAAAAATACATGTTAAAACCTTAATAAATATTCCAGACACCTAGACGATTAAAACATGCATGAATAAAGGTCCGGAAACTCTTCATTTATGCGTCAGAGATATGCTTTATTCTAGATCTGTGCTCTTATTTACACTGTATGGAGTAAAATAATATAATTTGGTTATGTACTGTATTCTATCATTATTCTCGTGTTTAGTGTTTTTATGCGTGCTATAGCGTAATAAGTACATGGTAGCTATGATGGCATTTCACACTCATAAACAAACCAACCTGCGTGCTGTAGCGTAATAAGTACATGGTAGCTAAATATTCAGAAGAAGAGATTAATGAACCCTTGTGGTAAATACTTCATATCTTCCAATTTTTGGTTTGGTTTTATAGTGAATTTGTCATAATGAATAACTTGCTAAAAAAAAATTTTCATTTGTTCAACTTTTATTAAGACCGACCTCTATGAAATTATTNGTCATAATGAATAACTTGCTAAAAAAAAATTTTCATTTGTTCAACTTTTATTAAGACCGACCTCTATGAAATTATTTTTCATTTTTTTTTTGTGAGCAAAAAAGTTTCATTTGCACAACCCTACAAATTTGCAATTCATAAGTGAACTACTGTTTTACGTTGCTTTGGTTGTTCAGATTTTTTGTGTGGTCTTCTTATGTAAGAGAAAGCTAGCATAACATAACGTAGCACATTATCGTAGATGACGGATGTTCGTCCAGAAGGTCAAACGGATGGTATTTGTACCCAATGGGTACTGCAAGGAAGATCTTGCAGTGGTTAGTCTTTACCATCTGCAGTATATGATTGAAGAGACAACACTCAGAGCCTAAATCTGTAGCTTTTGGCTCACCATTCTAGAAATCTGAATACTTAATAAAAAAAAACAACACACGATGACTGCCAGACATAATCCTGTAAACTTCCTGTACAATGTCTGACTATAAACCTTGTAAAATTTCATATGAAACAAATTTACAAATCACGTTTACATGTCAGTATTTTATAGGAGTCACTAAAATTACTTTAAACATATCTGAATTTGGTGCAAAGTGTCCTCATTGTCAGGAAATTTCCATCTTATACTCCCAATTTTAATATTGTTCTTGCAAACAAATCAGCAGTTGTTTATCTTGATACAACCTGGCCGGTAGTTCTTGGTATTTTTCACTTTGATCCTTTAGTTGTCCTCAAAGTTTCCATTTGTTAGCTTCTATCCCCATTATATTCAAATATACTATTCTGAAAAGGAACATGGCCATCCCAGCATAATAAGTAATGTAAAAACTTTTAACCTTAAATATCCAATGATGTTAAACCACACTTCAAAATTTTTGAGTGATTTGACTGACTCCAAAAACAAAATTCCAACATCCCTGGCTGTAGTGTGTACACAAAATGTGTCATTCTTCCTGCCACCTCCGTACATGATTACCCTACTGAAAATCTAGAAGAAACAGATTCTACAACCAACATGATAATGTGGTACATATTGTTACAGGACGCCTGAGAGACGTATCAGAGTTCGCGAGGGATGGAGGTCTTAATAAAAATAAANGCGAGGGATGGAGGTCGTAATAAAAATAAAGTAACTAAATTTGATTTTATAATTTATTCACACAGCTTTTATGTACAGCATTAAATTATTTGTCTCCACTCCTACTCTTTTCATTTCTCAATGATCACAGTATTTAAAGCATATCTCAACTCTAATGAAAGCCCTTCACTGGGTCTCTGTTTGGTTATAGTCATTTAAATCAAATCACACTCATAATTAACACATGTTCAGTCTGTCTGTTGCAATGATTTTAAATGTCTTTCACTCAAGCATCCAGTCCAATAGTTCAGACTGCCAGTCACTCTCCTCATCGCACAGACACTCAGTCGCAGATTCCATTCACACCCATCACTTCTCTCGCCACTCATTTCTCTTCTCGCTCGCCGTCTATCACTCAAGGTCGTGCAATCGCCCAAAATCCAGACACTCAACAAATCCCAGCTTGGAGGCCTGACATACTTTTATAGTTGCTGGTCTTGGCCTGAAAGGTTCACCGCAGTTAAATGCAGAAAATCAATCTGCTGAAGGTCTGGAGCACGCGAGTCATAAAAGGTCTATCACGGCACCAAGCCAAAGAATGCACTGCGGCACACTTTGCAACTAAAAACCCTGATAGGATTATCGCTTTCCTGTCATTCAAACATCCCTTAGTGACATGCCACCCACTATGGTATCACTACTCTGTCCTATTGCGCTCGCTCATGCAGGAAGCACATGACAATATTAACACTGCTACTCGAATATGTACGCAAAGACAAACTGAAGGGGTAGCAGCACTTCCCAAAAAAATCAAAAGTTAAATAAATATAAACAAATTTTTGGAAAATTAACTGAGAATTATGTGTTGGAAATTTAAATAAACAATTGCGATAAGTTCCCCTTCAAAGTGCACTTGAAATTAAAATTTATTTTAAATTGGGAAAAAGGTGTTTTTCTTATTGTGCTAAATGTGCACTAGAAATTGAGGTTCAGCACTTCCCAAAATAAAATCTTGTGTATGCAACTGCTGCTGATTCAGAAAAGTCTGTCTATACTAGAGGTCTGCGAGCCTGGAATTTTTTGTTCAAACTGAGTCCAAGCAAGCCTATTGAAAAGTTTCCAAGCTCAAGCTCTTTTATTGCACACAAAAAANCCCAAGTTCAAGCTCTTTTATTGCACACAAAAAAAGTTTCATAATACAGAAAATTTTTGTGTTTTGAAGGTAACCTGTGTTCATTATCTGCAGTTCTAACTTATAAGGAATATTTTAGACAGAATATACTTGCCTTTTTGTTTTGTTTGTAAATAAATAAACCCACCTGTTTTCTGTGAAAATGTTTCCATGATTTGCTCAGTTTCGATTAAATAATTTTGGTAAGTTTTTCACTACTTTTTCTAAATTATTGATGACAAATTATGTGATTTATAAAATGCAATACAATATCGCAAACAATAATGTATATGTGCAATTAACTTTCGCTCAGCAAAATATTAAATTAGAGTGCTTTACTGTGTGTAAATATGTTATTTTAATGGCTAAAATTTTCCAGTTCAATAACCAAATACATACCAGTCAATGCATACAGTACATGTGACATGTATGTATTAAAATAAAGCAATAACATCAATCACCAGCATGATTCCCACACAGAATAGAAATCCACTTTTAACAATGCAACCATAAAAAGAATTACTCTGCAAATGATAGTAAAAAAATTTCTGGAGAGTGTCACATTATGCATCAGCCCAACAATTTCACTGTAAAAACTTAAAAACCCTGTAACTCATGAAAACTGGTTAAATTTGTTTGTCACTTCACGTACGTAATTTGTAGGTTATAAGAACATAAAAAAATTCAGCTAAATAACTTGATTGTTATTCACGTTATCAAAAAGTTAGTTGTGTTGAAATAACTTAATCATCATTGTCAATTTCGGTTTTCTCTGATGATGTTATTGGAGTTTGCAAAACAGTCAGATGCATTGGTATGCATTTGTATGTTTAAGGCACATCTGTGCTTTTATATTTGTATTGTAATACTTGCACACTGCTATGTTAATGTTTTGACAAATAAAATTCTCCCTTGATAACTTTTATTGCCGTATCAAAAACTGAAACATCAAGTTTAAATCAACACTTTTCCCAATAACCTAAATAAACGCCATTTTAAATTTTACACAAACTATCTCAATCAATTGCTTGAACCAACTACATTTTCACTACTTCACATATGAATGTTACACAATTATTTTGTGTTTTCGCAAAGTATTTTCTTTATTTGCGATTCCAAATAATTAAAGCAAATTTTGTTAAAATTTCATGATTTCGTGCCTTGTGAAAAACAAGTGTCTTTACGAATAGTCTTATTTTNTTGCGAAAAACAAGTGTCCTTACGAACAGTCTTATTTTCCTAAAAAAAACATTTTTGTCGGCTGCTGCATTTAAGGCTTATTCACAACTCAATTTTATGCTAATTTTGACAAGAATCTGTGTTCATATAGATATGCAGTTATGAGGAATAATTTTAACTGTAACACATCTACCTTTTAAAAAATTGTTTAGTGAATGAATAATGTGGTATTTTCTATCAAACCTTTAACAAACTGTATCTTAGGTGGATTTGCAGCCCAGTTTTAGGCTAATTTTGCAGTTAATCAGCATTCATATCTGCATTTATGAGGAATTGTTTTACAAGAACACGCCTACCTTTTAAATATTTACATTTCATTAATAAAAAATGTGTTTCTTTCTTTCATAACAGTAAAACAGTCTCATCGGTCGCCGCCTAAAGGACCTTACATTGATACCAAAGCTCAAGCCGCAAGCAAGGTATTCAGCTTGAGCTCCATTTTCAAGTATTTGCAAACCTCTAGTCAAAATTCTTGTCTCTACTACTGATTCCAAAAGCCCTACTCAATACAAAGACACCAGCCATACTGCAAGCATTAAAAAAATTAATGTTTCTTACTACAAAAAATTAATTACACAGCTGCTGACGTGAATTGCGGAAGTTCCATATGAACTGACACCTTCAATGTAAAATATGTATAATTTAAAAAAAAAAAATATTACTTAATAATTTACATACAATTGTTTGTATAAATATACTTAAAATATTTGTACATGACCAAACACAAAAAGCTCATGTTGGGATTATTTACAACAGAGTGAAAACCACTGAATATACAATGTAATGGCCCTGTTTTTGTAAACAAATAAAAATGCATCACTTCATGAGCTAAAATTTAGATATGTTCAAAAGAAGTCTTTGATGCTTCATTCAGAACATGAAAAAGTACACCTCCATCTCACCTTTTATTTCAATGTTTGTATTTGAAGGTATTATTTTTGGTATGGTTAAAAGTCAGACTGATAAAGTTAAAAGAAATAAAGAAGCAACAGCTAGAATACTTCATATTGCAGTATTTAAATAATTCAGTTTTTACAGCCACACTGCAATTATCACATTTTATTTCTAACAATAAATAACTTATTGACACAAGCAGCAAATTGGATAATAGAACAGAAGCATACGCACTCACTTTCTTCATTGATAGTAAGCATTAAAATCTACTGTTAACTATTTGCACAAGTATTGATACCTATAATGTTATTGCACCTATAGAGGCTAAATGGAGTCGTTAACCAAAGGGTCACTTACTAGTAACCATATATAATTTTTGGCATCATTTCCAAGTTCATAATCTGACAAGTCAAAGTGGGAGACATACGTATAAAACACTGATTATCATACTCTACACATCTGTTTACATGTGTGCATGTACAATATATGTACAGGAATACAATTATAGTGTTAAAAATTCAAATTTTGACCTATTGTTAAAAAATTACTTCAGTTATTCTGAAATTACGGGTATAAGATATATATGTCATTTATGCAATCATACTAACAACTATTGACACACAAAGTATAATTATTTAAACAAAATGCATGGGTTCAATAAATATTGCAGTTTAGGAAAAATTCTTAGATTGACTTAGGTTGCATGATGCAAGTAGTTGATACTGATGGAGGTTGACAAAAGTTGAATGTTGCAGTCAAAGAGTATAATTAGACCTACCGCCATGAAGTGCTCATATGTCATCAACTGTAGAATACTGTCTTGGTAATCTTGAGTTTTCAGATTCAGACTCCTCTTGTACCATCTTGTAAAAGTATCCCTCGTGATTTTGCAATAGGGTATGTGGGTCACCGAATTCCTGTAAAAAAAATTATTCTTTGTCCTGCATACTATAAACAATGTTGGTTCTACACACCCATAATTTTGGCACAACTGAGACTGAAAATCAGTGTCTTTCGCAAATTACATTTTATATGAAGGGTTAAAAGTTGAAGAAACTGTATGTACAATCTAATAAATATTGCGGATTATGGGCATTGCCTACCAAGCTTGACGTCACAGGGTTTAAATGGGGAATCAATGTTAAAGAAAATCCTTCTCTGCACGATTTTTTAAAAATAACAGTTTAGAAAAAAATGTATTCAAGGCGACATTTCTGAAGGAATACTGGCACGCTAAGAAATGATGCCAATTTTTATGTTGAATATTGTTTTTTCTAAAATTTAATATCAAAATTTAAATTTACAAAAAATTATAGCTGAATATTTTTTTTTGTTTTTTTAATATTGCAGTATTTACTATAAAAGATGTGTTGAAAAAATTTTTTTTAAACAGTTATCTTTAAAAGTTGATGCACAGAGAAGGAATTTCTTTACCATTGATTCCCCATTTAAACTTNAACAGTTATCTTTAAAAGTTGATGCACAGAGAAGGAATTTCTTTACCATTGATTCCCCATTTAAACTTTGTGGCTATAGGCTTGCTAGGCAGCGTCATTAATACATGTTACTTTATAAAGATTAAGATTACTTTTACTTCTCTAGGGTGGTATTTTTTTATTATAGTGGATCAACCATTGCTTCAACATGACCGAAGAACTTAACAGCAGTATTGGCAGCAAGCTAAGAAAAGTAGTTCCATGTGGTGTTTCATGTAATGATTAATACTGTATTTTAAAAATTAAATGAGTTTATATTCTGTCATACACACACTGAAATTCAANAGATGGCACATTTTATGTTTACAGTTAACACTAATAAAATATTTTAAAAACAAATGCCATTAATGACAGACAAGTCCTCACGTAACATAATTATATTAAACAGAGAACTTGCATGGTCTGAACCTACCTCACTTTGATCACAATAATGTCTAGTGAAGGAAAATTAATGTATGACAAACGCCTACGTACTTTGTAGATTTAACACAACCAGTGTTTTATGTTTCAGTAAAGTATGAGAGTCACAATCACACCACTACTTTTCTAAACACTTGACAGCTGTAAGAAAAAGCATTATTAAATTCACTCATAATTTTTGTTACACCAATATTATCAATTAATATATGGTAACTGTTGATAAAACATAAATTATTGAACCTTTTTTTTGTGTCACGGTTGATTGAAGGTTTGTTTTAGTCTGCATAGCATTGAAAATTACTATTAAGCTGCAGAAGATGTAGCTAGGATTATCAATAGCTATTCTAGTAGACCATGAAATTTGCAAAATTAGGCTATTTGTTTCAGGATGCATTTGTTTGAATTCATTCACATAATCTTCTACACGTTTTGAGGTTTGAATCAACTGCTCGACAAATTAGTTTCCTCGTTCAAACTTAGCTACATCAATTTCAAATACAGATATGGCAGACTTGTGAACAGCAGCAGGATTTTGGGACTATTATAACTTTTTTGGAGGTCCTCTCATCCTTGTTAGTGTGGTTTTTGTTCTTTCAACCTCGTCCCAAATACTGTCAAATGCCACCTACAATCTCTTACGTTTATCCACTGCATTACCGCATTAACAGCTTCTGTAACACCAGCTACCACCTGGGTTTTAGTTTGCAGAGTAGTGCTAAGGTTTTCAGTCAATGAAAACACCATTTGGATTATTATCTTAATGCCAAAAAAGATATTTCCTTGCCAAAGCTGACATACAAGACATCTTGCCTTGGGGCTGTCATTACGATCATAAGCCAAATTTCTAGAAAATCCAGTACAGCTGGGTACAATTTTAGAAAACCTGATAAGGATGCTTCTTGCACAGTCCACCGAGTTAAACATAAGGGGCATGGGCCAAAATTCGTCAAATTGTAATCTGTAGTGATTGGGAAAACATTACACATCATGTGATAGAATCTTTTACAGTCACCCCTGCCATGTCATATACCCGCTGGAAACAGTCCTGATACTAAATTGAGAGCATGAGCAATACGCTAAAGCAAAAAGCAAAATACCTTCTCATATTCAACATCAAAATGAAACCAAGGGTAATCTTTGGACCAGTGGTTTTGGAAATGAGATTACTTACACTTTTAACCTTTTCATCATACTGAAAGTGGGAACATTGGGAAGGTGTGGACTGGAAATCTGAGGCTAAATAATTATCATGTGTAGTTTGAGATGGTGTGGGCTAAACACCAGAGGTTGCATCATCATCATCATCATCATGTATAGTTCCAGGTTTGCACTGGAATCATCATGGTTAGTTTGTATTTGAAATCAGATAAAAACAAGTACTGTACTTCTGTACTCACAAACTATACAACCTTTTTTTGGTTTATGTTATGGATTTACTCCAATGTTTCAAATTACTGTTATAATAATTAATATAAAAATATTTATTTTTCATTAAAATTATTTATTTATTTTTTAGTACATACACTAAAGTTGTTTAAGATTAGCAGCATTTTCAACCACTTAATCAAAAATATTCAAGAAGCCGCCAAACCCCTGCTTTTACCCTGGACTCAATGACTGTTTTCTGGATTCATAGTCCTACGCCACCCTCCCCCTCCCCCCTCACACTGAGAAACGTCCCAGTGCCCCAGAAGATTTAAAACATTAAAAGTAGCTAGCAGTGAAGTAAACCAGCTATGTCAGTTCTACAAGAAAGTGTATAAATCAGGGCCATTACAACGATTGGGATAAGCAAGCCATTGGTGCTAAGGTACCCCTAGTAAGCAGTTTTATATTATGTGAAGAACACAGTTTTGAAATTAAGAAAGCTCACAACATACATTTTTAAAAATCCACATCAAAACATGATTACAAACTTTAATTCACACTGGATTTAAGCACTAATTACATGTTAAATTAAGGATGTTTAAGTTTTATTCAACCCATTTAATACTGCATAATAACTTTACAGTTCTTATTTTATGTACAAACTTTGGGGATGGAGGGAATCTTATTGAAGCTAATGGCCAATGTGACTAGCCTAGTATAAATCATGCAAGACGCACCACCATGGACCCAGCATCCAACACCAGCACCCTGTCAGAGTCCAGGATTGTGCTCAGTCTGTGGGCAATGGTGAGAACAGTGCAGTCTTTGAACTTCCTCCTGATGGTTGCCTGAATCAGTGCATCCGTCCTGCAACATCCACTCACTGCTCAGTGATATCTCTGTGCTCACCACACTGATGAAAGGGACATTAGTGTTTTGTATGCAAGTTTCTCAGCACATTCGCTGATATTCCTTTCTAAACCACTGTTAAAAATGTCTGCAGTGCACTCATACGACACACGTTATGGTGCCATACAGGTGACAGCACTTCCTAAGCATACTTTACAAACTCTTAGTAGTTCAGGGTTAGAGATGTCCGTACAGTACTCTAGCTTATTCAACAAGATTAGCACATGAGATTCACCTCCAAAATTCTACTCAAAAGGCACAGTTCAATAAGTACATTAAAACAGACTGAAAGCATCACTGATATGACATGGCAAAATCCTAGAATGCAGAAATCTATGAATTTTCTAAAAATCGAATTTGTTTAAAAAAAAATTAACATTTGGGAAAAAATGCAATTTTTAATCAAATATAAAATTAACTCAAAAATAAGATAAGCTCGAAGATAACACTACCGTGAAAATAAGAAAAGAACAATTTTTTTTTCATTTTGGTCTATAAGAACAACTAATTCCTTCACCAATTATTTGAGCAGTTTTGTAATAAGAAAATCTGGAACTTTGATATTTACTATGTCAATTACTACCAAAAATAAAATTTAAAATATATATTTTAATATGTAAATTAAGGCCTAAACAAAAATTTCTAGAATGATTATGCTGCAAATAATGTAATTTTGTATAGTTGTGATCAACTTAATTTGAAAATTGTTTGTTTATAAATATGCTGTCATTTTACTAAAGAAAAATAATAAACATCTAAAAAATGTGAACAATTGAAAACTCTATAATATGATTCAAAAAACCTCTGAGATTTGAAAATAATCTTTTCTTTTAATCAAAATTCAGTTCATTAAAAAAAAATGAGGGTTTAGAGATCTCTGAAGCACAATGGTGAATCATTAAACGAGGGAACCATGTTATATAAGTCCTGTAGATTGATGTGTGAACAGGTGCAAGCATGCGCCTTAGCATAACCAATCACTGAGTATCCCGTGAAGGTTGAATGCACTCACTGAGGGTCCACATTGGCTGTGGCTTCATCCATGATAAGAATCTTGTTGTTCCTGAGGATGGCTCGAGCCAGACAGATCAGCTGCCTCTGACCAGAACTGAAGTGGCTGCCCTCCGTGGCAATTACTGCATCCAATGTCTTCACTGATGTTCCCAGTTCCACCTTGTATAAGTATAACACCATCTCACTTTAAAATTGTGAACACAACTAAATATTTTTAAGGAACTGTCCCACTCACCATATTGGATTNATAACACCATCTCACTTTAAAATTGTGAACACAACTAAATATTTTTAAGGAACTGTCCCACTCACCATATTGGATTTTATGATTCCTTGCTGATGAAACCACGATTCAGACCCAGTCACAATACTCTGGGTTGAGGCATTGATATTTACCCACAGAAAGTTCATCCTCATGTAAGGGTCGTACCTGTATTTTCCAGCCTAAATATCTACTTTTTTCTTTGTAATAGTTGCCCTCGCAATTGGGCCACACCAGTATTTGACTTTGGTAAATCTGTATTTCCAACTACACGGAAAATATTATTTACAAACTAATAACAAGTAATTATTTTGTTGATTTAAGATTTTTCACCCCTCTAACTGAATTCCCAGCCCACACAGGCACTAGTTCAAGAGAAATGACCGTGAATCACTGCAGTTGCCACCTGGCATGAACTCATTGTCACGTTACTTATGCAAGACATTTTATGTAATGCAAATAACTCCTGACAATGTTAGAAACAAACACAGGCTAATTATTTACATGTATAAACTGCACNATTTTATGTAATGCAAATAACTCCTGACAATGTTAGAAACAAACACAGGCTAATTATTTACATGTATAAACTGCACCAAACAAAAAAATTTTAATTTCAACACCTGAACTGAAAAACTTACGTAAGAGTTGCACACCATGTTTCGTCACTTAGAATTGACGTAAAATGTGTGACCCATATGTGGGTAAATATGTACTTAGTTTGTAGTAATACATGGTACCTCCTGGTGTTCCAGTCATAGCCTGTTCACAAAAAGTGATCTGACCGCAGAATATAATACTACCAAATACAAGACTTTTAATCCTTTGGGCTGCCAAACAATGAAAAATCTGAACTAACTTAAATTACAATACATTTTTTTATTATAAAATAAAATATTCAACCAAAAAATATTCTAATTTAACAAATCTTAAGTAATTATGAAAGGTTTGTTTCATTGAAATATTTTTTCTGTGCATCTGCCTGTTTAATGTTATTATTATATCACCAAAATAACTACTTAAAATTAAACTTTAAATGTTAGCAAGAACCGTATTATTAAAGCCTCAACAGCCTTCCTTAAGCCATTCTTTGAGGAGTTTATTGTGGTTTTCATTTCTTTATTTTTCAGTCCACTAATTTCACTTTTTTTTAAATTCATGTATAGAGAAAAATTTTTTTTGGGACAAACACTCATAGTTTAAGTAAATGTTCATAATTTAATGATAATTTAAAACTGTGCCTGACAACAAATAATAAAAAACTTGTTTAAAATGTAAAAATTTTTATTAAGTTTTGTTTACATGTGAACATACATAACATCACTTTTCATTTTTGCTTTATGAAAAATAAGTTACAATTACACAACCCCAATCACGTAGAAGCTACAATAGTGTGAGAGGGGCCGTGGTGGCTGAACGGTTAGCCTGCTCACTTTTTCCACCAAGACGAACAGGGTTCAATCCCTCGTCGGGTCACTCCCATATTTTCGTACGTGGGAATCGTGGCAGATGATGCTGCTGGTCGGCGGGTTTTCTCAGGGATTTCCCATTTCCCCTGCCCTTTCATTCCAGCGCTAATCCATAATCACCCTCATCGGCTCTCAAGGCCTCGCTGTTAAGAGCCACCCAAATTTCTTCACTCACTCACAATAGTATGTGACCTAGTACTGTACCTCATGGAGCACACTCCACAGCTCAGCATCACTGTGGCTGTGGAGAGGGTCTAGGTTGTTCCTGAGAGAGGTGGTGAAGAGGACTGGTTCCTGAGGGATGATGGAGATGTGGCTCCTCAGGTCGTGGAGGCCCATGCTCCGGATGTCCACCTGGTCTATCCTGATGCACCCTTCCAGCTGGGCTAGGCGGAACAGTCCCGAAATGAGGGAGGACTTGCCTGCTCCTGTCCGCCCTACAATGCCCACCTATCACACACACACACACACACATTTATTCACCGCTGGCAGTGATACCTAGCTACTAACAGTACATTACATTACTGTAGTTCTTATGACACTTATTATGGTGATAGTATTGGAGAGGAAGGCAAATTTGTGGTCATAATCAGTGGTGTAACAAGGGGAACAGGGTACACTTTGCCCCTTCCTAAATAGTAAAGGGTGCCAGAATGAGAGTAAATGGGCACCTAAACTGGTTTTGTTAACCAAGATTTGTTGATATTTTGTATAAGCAACAATATCTAATGAACTGTTATAATGTATATCTGATACTTACTGTATATACATCTTTGCTTCTGGGTTTTAGACTTTTCTCTATCTTTTACATGCATAATTTAGGTTTTGATTGCAACAAAATAAAATTCATAAGAGAAGCAAAAATATCTTAGAAGCGATGCTTAAAGATTTTCCCCTCCCCCCTAGGGGACACCTTATGGTGTGCCCCCTCCTAAGGTGGGGACGTTCTTTTGCTACTGGTCATACTCACACAAAAACAATGAATTAAAAAATATAACAAAGTCTGTAGAATTGCCAAAATAAATAACTACTTTTACAACCACTTTAATATTCCCCTACTGCAAATATCAGTGATTAAACTTGAAAATGTATGCAGGTAACAAGTTTGGTTTTAACGGTTTTCAACAAAAAATTTTGAGCTAAACGAAAGTGGTTAAAAAAGTTATCTAAAGAGAATTTTGTATGAAACACGTGAAGTCCTTTTCTAGTGCTAGAAAACTTTGTGAACACAAAAATGTAAGAAATTACAGCATACATTATCTTCAGTCACCTGTGCTTTAAAAAAAATATTCAAAATAAAGTTACATGAGAATTATGAAAAATATACCTTCTGGCCAGGTTCAATGTTCAGGCTGATATCATCGAGGACTGGCGGGTCCATGCTGGAATATTTCACACTGACATGGTCGAACTGAATGGCACCTTTTGATGGCCAACTATCTTGGGGTTTGTGTCCTGAAATGGTCCAGGATACCTTACTTCAATTGTCACATGCTTAAGGATTAAACCATATTATATCATAGAGTACAGAACTGGTAGCATTCCTCACTAATACCATCAGGCCACATTAAATACCTGGGGTGCCATTCTTATTAATTTTTTCACCTGAGCAATTATGNTCCTCACTAATACCATCAGGCCACATTAAATACCTGGGGTGCCATTCTTATTAATTTTTTCACCTGAGCAATTATGAGCATCATTAGCCTGGCATAACGGAGTTTACAATATTCTGATAGGAAAGTGACCACTGCAGTTACTACACTTTGNTGAGCATCATTAGCCTGGCATAACGGAGTTTACAATATTCTGATAGGAAAGTGACCACTGCAGTTACTACACTTTGTGCTAAGGCAACTTCCATCTTGCTTATTGTTTCCACAACGTAAATTGGCTCCTGACAAGCAGGAAAGTTAACTTGAATTGTGCCTCTGATCACAGCCAGAGTTTTGCCAACACCCACAGCTCAAGGGGCCCACCTGCCTGGGGCTCAGACTGTGTTGCAGTGTGTTTGAAATCCACGTTTTTCTACAAAACTATTAAACGTGCGTCCAACGTGCTTAACTAGGAAAAGAACACACACTTCAGACTATGCCTGTCAATTAATTTTAAAATGTCACACACATTATAAACACCATTTCAGAGCACTCCAAATGGGTTAAAAATGGCTTTTTCAAAACGCTGTATCGTACACACAAAAGTAATCTAGGGACATGCAATGAGCCTTGCTACAGACTTTCCACCAATAAAATTATAGGGTCACCACTTGAAGTCCCATAAGTTCATGCAACACCACAAGAACACTGCACGCCAGTTCAGAGCCCAGCACATAGCGAGGATGGCGCACTTGTAGCGCATGACAGTGTAGCCCTTACCGATCTTGTGCTTCTCGGCCTCAAATGCAGAAAAAGCTACAAGCAGGCAGGCCCCTTAGTAGCTTGGGACAACAACTTACACCACAATGAATTACAGTATGTTCAAATTCCAAATAAGACATGGAGAAATATAGCATTTTAAGTTGTAAATTCAATTTAATGTGAAAACTGCTTCCAGCATACCACCATAAAATAGATGATGGACAATAAGGCAGAACAATGTGTAAGGGAAGGGCGGGCCTTCCAGAGAGTTGGAGCTTCTCTCTGATGCTAGTGCACAGAGAAACGTTTGCTTCCCAATGGAGGGCGTTCCTCCACCTGGCGATGGCGAGCCCAGCTCCCTGATTCAGTGATGCCAAGAGAAGCATCCCAATATCACTGGTAGCTGGACACTCAGCTGAGCCAGGATATACTTCCACTTGAGGAAGGGGGGGGGGTCGCATGTTTCCCTAGGGGTGGTGGGAAACATGCGACCCCTAGGCTCTCCAGAGAGCCCAGAGAAGCGGCAGTATCGCTGGTAACCAAGTCTCCTTCAAGTAGGTTTCATAGCAATGTTTGCTCTCAGCCCCAGTGGTGCCCGGGGAATCTGCGGTATTACTGGTAACCAGACGCCCAGCTCAAGGNCGGGGAATCTGCGGTATTACTGGTAACCAGACGCCCAGCTCAAGGTACAGAGCGAAATCCATGTGTGGTTAGTGAAGCCTGAAGGGCCTGAAATATTGGAGGAGAGAGAGCTTGTAGTCCTGCTGCGCGAATGGGATGCACGTTCGATTCCCCAAGCTGGAAGGTCGCTCCAAGAGGTAGAACGCAACCAGGTTGCCAAGGCATGGATTGCCTGCATCCAGGTGGCAGCAGATTTCTCTGACCTACTAGCAAATTATCTGACTTTCGGAAGGCTGGCAACAGCATGGCTTAGTCTCAGCGGAGAGGAGGGGGAGCGCAGCTGAGATGGAGGCTCAATAGAGTTCAC
The DNA here is from genome assembly GCA_002778355.1 of Clitarchus hookeri. Classification (NCBI taxonomy): domain Eukaryota; kingdom Metazoa; phylum Arthropoda; class Insecta; order Phasmatodea; family Phasmatidae; genus Clitarchus; species Clitarchus hookeri. The sequence continues at coordinate 80,020 of NQII01006401.1, forward strand.
GGACGTCGCCTGTGGCACGTGAAACTTTCTGCCACAACTTCAATATTAACCATTTGCTTTCAAAAATATAGTTGGACAGGCTATATGGTACAGTGTAATATGTTTTCTGAGCTGGTTAGCTATTATATGTATTAAAATATTTATTTTCTTCTAAACAAACATAAGTTATACTGAACTAATTTTAAAATATGATTATAGACTAGAAAGGAAAAAAACATTACATAATAAATTAAAAATACATTAAGCTAAACTATACATCCTGAGAAAAATCCACAATTTTAATACAAAACTTGAAAAGGAGTAATGGTGAAAAATTTATCTTTACGAAATGACCTCAGATGTGAAACCTGAAAGAAGATTGATGTGAGCGACACTGACATCCATACAATGTCATATGTTCAATTGATGACAAACCAACCTTTAATAACTCTCATGACATTTAAAAGAAAGGGTCTTACAACATAAAGACAACATTATATGGTGGGTAGGATAAAAGCGAAATAANTCTCATGACATTTAAAAGAAAGGGTCTTACAACATAAAGACAACATTATATGGTGGGTAGGATAAAAGCGAAATAACACCAAAATATATGCTAATACGCCACATAACACCAAAATTTAAATTAAGGCACAAAATAAAACTAAATTTTCANTAACACCAAAATATATGCTAATACGCCACATAACACCAAAATTTAAATTAAGGCACAAAATAAAACTAAATTTTCAAAAATACTTTGTTTGGTTAGTAAAACTTCAGTTACTGCTTATAAAAAATTATATTCAGAATATTTTTGTAAAATATTGACCACAGGAAATACGCATTATCTAGGTACTTCAATGTTTGTACCAGAAAATACGTAGTGGGATACCTAAAATGTGTTTTNACAGGAAATACGCATTATCTAGGTACTTCAATGTTTGTACCAGAAAATACGTAGTGGGATACCTAAAATGTGTTTTAGTATATGTCTTTATTTTTTATTTCAAGTAAAATGCTTGCTCTTGATTAGATAGTTCTTTAAATTTATGTATTNTTTAGTATATGTCTTTATTTTTTATTTCAAGTAAAATGCTTGCTCTTGATTAGATAGTTCTTTAAATTTATGTATTACAAATTTTTTGCGAATATGTGTTTATACATTAATTTTTAACTATACAAAGCATTTAAAAAAAATAAAAACTACAGTATAGAACTGAAACATTATATTTTTAAAAGAAAATTAAACTTAAAATAAAATTATAAAANAAAAATAAAAACTACAGTATAGAACTGAAACATTATATTTTTAAAAGAAAATTAAACTTAAAATAAAATTATAAAATTTTGTCACTAAATTAATGTTATAAGAATTTTTAAGAACTTTACATGCAAGTAAATTCAATTATTTACATGGTCCATGGTAAGAATGGAACTCACAAATGAAAATGCATAGCAATAATCTCTCATATTATAACCAGATAAGAAAGGTCAAACATGCTTTTAGACATTCACATCAACATACACACCGCCATAAAACTGTTATCTATCACATAAACTGTATAGATCTGTATCCTTGTGAATATCTTTTTGCTGAAGCCATTCTAACACCACACTTTGTAATAAAAAATGATTTAAGCAATATCTTTAAACCACGTATTAGCTGTATTTGTAAACCTGAAATATTTTCCTTGTCACAGAGATTTAACAACCAACTGAACAATTTCTGACTGTGCTGATGTAACCTGGCTTTACTATGAATATTTTATACCTGTCTCTGATTGCAGGTTTTCTTCTGTTGAGATGTCTGCATACTGCAGAACTCTCTGGACAGAGGTCATATGAGTGGTGACCTCCGACATCATACACGTGGTGAACTGTAGTCTGCCCATCAGGCTGAGGGCTTGAACAACTGCTAACGCCACGTTACCAGCATCAGCTAAGGATTAAGGATGGATTCAAACACCTTAGTATAAAAGTGTACAAGCAAACAACCTATAAGTTTTATCTTCAATCCCATTTTAGCACAGAGTAAAAGTAGTAAATAAAAAATTATTACAAATAATTAAACTAAAAGCTAAAATATTCACTTTTGAACAAAAAAAAAGTACCTAGTATAAACCAAAATAAATAATACTTAATTTACCTAAGTATAAGACAACTTAAGAAATAAGACAAATGACACATTTTAACTTCAGTCTACACAAAAAATTTTCTCCACAAACTATTTGGATGCATTATGTAATTTCACAAAGACCATAACCTTGAAACTTGAAATAAAAGTATGAAATATATGCTTATTGATTCCACAACCGATACCTCCTTAAATAAACTACAGGATGCTCACACAAAGTCCATATACCCCTATAAGTGCACCTAATACAATAAGTCCAAATGTATGAATGTATGAAAAGGTGAACCATACCGCTTAGGAATCCAAAACATACATTTGTGTCCTTCCATGGTTTCTGCATAGATGAATGCACCATCACACTCTGTTATTCATGATAATCAGCATTCTTGGTATCACTTTCTCAAAGGCTGCACACACTGCATTTTTGAGATGATCATTGGTTAAATAATAACGCTTCTGCACATCTTATGCATATTTTCCTTGATAACGTCTCATCGCAGTTTATAGGAACTGTTGGACTGAACGAGAAAAAGACAGTTGTCCAGCTATTTTTCCATGGCCACCAAGAAGCCCTGATTTGACATCAGATAATGCAATTAAGCATTTCACCAAGAAAAATATGTGGAAGTGCCATTATTTATCCAACGATCAACTCAAAATGCAGTGCACACAGCCTTTGAGAAAGTGACCCCAACAATGTCGATTAACATAAATAACAGAACTTGGCGGCACATTTAGCTACGCAAATACCATGTAGAGTGACAGATGGATGTTTTGGTTTCCTTAAGGGTATGGTCCACCTATTGTGATATATTCATACATACAGATTTATTTTATTTTATGNATTTTTTTTGTAAGGTTTGCTTTTAAATATATATATATATATATATATATATATATTTAATAATAACAATAAAACTATTGTGATGATATCTGTTATTATTTAATCACTTTTCTCTAGACATGCAGTTACATTCACAACTGCTCATGTTTACTCAATCTTGTACACTGCAATGATGCCATCCAACTCCTCAGCCATAATCACAATAAAAACTACAACAATATTGTGTAATACATCTCAAATGTATTAAAATGAAGAAAGTCATGCTTCTTTGGCTCATCCCTATATTTTTCTTATTGCAAAACACTGTCCCTTAATTATTTCAAAGATTCTGTTAATTAACTTGTACTGTAATGAAATGTGTAAATGTCTATTAAAAAAAATTTGGAACATCACATGGCACTACTCATCATGAGTAATGATCACAAAATATTTAATATGCACAAATAAGAAGGCCCTTGACTTTTCGGAAGTAACAATTGGAATGAAACATTGTCTTATATTGATGAATATTTTGTATACAGTACTGTTATTCTGACACTGCATAAAATACATTATAATTTGGAGAATAGTAACTAAAGGAGACTTGTCATGCCAATTAGATATAAAAGTATTAAACAAATAGCAAACTGTAAAATTTCTGTAATCAAACATTTTAAATATTACCTATGAAATTGAAATTATGACACCAAAATAAAGAATTTATGCAAAAGGGGTGAAGTCAAGCCTTAACTCCAGATGAATGCTGGGATGGTTCCTTAATACAGGCATGGCTGTTCCTGCCTCTCCAACCACCCTGCTCCGTTTCTAATGACCTTACTGCCAATGAAGCTTCTACCCTAACATACCTCCTACTTACTTACCTACATACCTCAACAATCAAGTATAACTACAGTCTGTAGAAACTCAGTCATAGATTTCAGAAAGTAATGCCTGCGTATTGTCAACTCACATTCTCCGAAAATGAAGAAACTGATGATGATGACTGCAACATAAAAGCTTACAGACATGTCTATCCACAGTGCAAAAGCATACTCAGCAGCAAGTGAGAGGTGAATAGCAGATGTGTTCACATCCTGCAAAAATGAAAAATCATTAGTGACAACCACAATGTTTCTGCAGAACGTATTTTAGGCCTGCATATGTCTGGGCACATCACATACCCCAAATAAAATAAAAGCCTTATATTCTTATATTGTTTGTGAACAACAAATACACATTAAGACAGGGTATGTAGTTACAGAAATAATAAAAAATGTCCACATCTATAATGGACACAGTAAACTCCACAGGGTGGTATCACAAACAAGCAATAAATAATAAATTTATTTTTCACAATGCTTTTCAAAAATTATGGGTAATTAAAAGGCCCACGAATAAATATCTTTATTGATGTGCCATGGTAGTTCTCAATAAAAATGTTATTTTTAGGCAAATTTACTGCTTTGGGTGCGTTCAGTGTCAGAACATATACAGACCCTGTTTTTTATTTTTATTGGGCAGCCTTAACATGAAATATCCATGAGACCAGTAGTATGTACCATCTACAGTAGAACTTTGATTTTACAACCCCTTCAATTACACCTTACCCCCGTAATACATCTGTTTATTTTGATCCAATCATTTGTCCTACATTTACAATGTATTACATTCTGACTGCCAAGCACAAGTTGAATCTTATGAGAAAATCAGAGAATGTGATTTTGAATTATTAATTATTGACGGTCATAGAAAAACAAATTGTAGTGACCATATTTATTCACCTCTATCTCAAATAATACACTTCTTTAAATTAAATACTGTTAATCTTTTCAAAATGCAGACATCTGCCCAGTAAAATGATGCATCTTGTATGTATGATATCCAGGTGCATGTCATCCATAAGGGACAAACATACACGTGAACAACCTGATTGAAGGAATAAGCTTCGGCTGTCCTCAGGTGAACTTTGAATGGCCAAGAGTGATGTCATTTCCCCCATTTACATGGCTGGCAGGTGGGAGATGGTTGCCTAGCAACCAGTGAGGCATCCTCAGGTCCTCCCTCTCATGACCAACTGTGTGGGGGTAAATGGAGCCTGTGGAGGGTCAGCATATGCTGCTTCAGCATTTCCACTACTCTTCTGTCCATGCACGCTCCATTATGATGACACATACACACAAAACCTCAGTTTCTAACCAACTTTCACCAAGAGTTTTTTATATTGTGGCATACTAATCAAGGGCAACAAAAGTCAATTAACTGGAACTTTATCACTAGGAAACATATTTCTTTAGTAAATTATAATCACAATTTCTTAAATTTTTGTAAAAATATTTTTATTTTATTATATATTTTTTGAGTTTTTTAATGGTTCCTGAGAATGACCTTGTAAAATTGTTGACCTCGTATAATTGTTACTGTTGTAAAATCCACTCTGAAGTAAAATGCAGCTCAAAATTGTTTAGTTATCTACTTATTTAAATCTAAAATATTGAAGTATGTAAAGATTGTTTATAAAAATACATATTGACATAAACTATTTCAGATGAAGTTGGAAATTTATAATTTATCTTTATTTACATTCCTCATTTATATCAGTATTTTCAATTTTCCCTAGAAAATGTACAAGAGGGGTTTTAATGTATGTCAAAGTTTCATACATTCTAATCTCTGTTAATTTATTCTAATGGAAATTGATTTACTAAGTTAAGTATCTTTTTCAGTATTGCTGGTATTCCTAGCTATCGTAGTTTTGTTGTAGATAAACTTTGGGAATGCTCATACAGCAAAGAGATACTTAGTATAAACAACAAACCAGACACTGTAAAAACCAGCATCTGACATCTGCAGGTTTCAATTGAAAGTTTGAACATCCAAACAGGTATAGCTCATTGTTCATACTGCTGCTGGGGGTACTGTGTAGTATAATGTCACAGAATCACGTTCAGCAGTTTTGATTCGAATAACATTTAACAATATCGATTTTACACATTCCTAGAATTTCTGTAACTGCTGCTGATATACAAACATTAGACTGTTCCATAATAAATTATAGAAGGAAAATGTATGCTAGGTAAACATAAGTAGATTCACACACACAAAGAAGGATGACACATTTCCCCCATGGTTACACGATTGCGACGTTTCGCTGGATAAGCCAGCTTCATCAGGCGGCGAGTTGTAGGACACTGCAGTATAGTAGAAGGGCGCTGTTAGTAGTAAACCTAGTGGCCGGGTGGTAAACTAGGGTGGGGCGGGAAAATTGAAAAAATTGCAGTTATAGCTGATGAGTGTGGTTAGGAGCTGTGATTATCTTATGTTGTGGCCTGGCGGCTGCCTGGATTTTGTTATAAATTGGTGAGCTTATTCCCAGAATCTGAGTTCTGAGCTATTGCTTGAAGGTGGTAGGGCTCTCACAACTTTGGTACTGTAGCAGGAATCAAAATTTTTGTTGTGTGATGCTGCATGTGCTGGAACTGGTTTGTCCTATAGGTTATTGGTGTGACCAGCTATGACTTGTTTGGTGTCTGCTCTGTGGTCATTCTTTCTCNAAGGTGGTAGGGCTCTCACAACTTTGGTACTGTAGCAGGAATCAAAATTTCTGTTGTGTGATGCTGCATGTGCTGGAACTGGTTTGTCCTGTAGGTTATTGGTGTGACCAGCTATGACTTGTTTGGTATCTGCTCTGTGGTCATTCTTTCTCTGCCTGAGTGTGTTGGTGGTGAGGCCGATTATTCTGCATTACAGTGTTGGCANTCTGCTCTGTGGTCATTCTTTCTCTGCCTGAGTGTGTTGGTGGTGAGGCCGATTATTCTGCATTACAGTGTTGGCACTGTAGCTCGTAAATGAGATTTTCTGTTGCACAGTTGTAGTTGCCTTGGATGGGGTATCTACGGCTAGTGAGAGACGATAACTTTCTTCAACTCCCAACCACCTACCGTGTCCTGCCACAGCATGAGCTATTGTAGGGGTGGAATCCTTTGGGGGTGATAGTTTGGTTGGCATATGTGGTGGGCTGCAACTTTGGATGAACCAGTTTGTTGCGGTGGTTACGTAGCCTTTTGAAGACCAATCTGGGCGGTTTGGAGAGTAGGTCTTGTGTTTGTGGTGAGGAAGCCAGAATTTTGTATCCAGAGTGGAGAATGCTTCTGAGTTTATTTAGACCTTCATGATATGGGACCACTAGGGGTATATCAGAGTTCTTGACCTTGGTTTGTGTTCCGGTATTTGAGATGGCTTGCTGACTCTGTTTGTGGAAGAGGTGCCTGGTGTCTTGAATGCTTGAGACACCTGGGCCCCATTCCCCAAGATGCCTACATGGTCACCATAGATGTTACATCTCTCTATACCAACATCCCCTACTCATCTGGACTGTCGGCCATAGAATATTACCTCAAGGAAAGATCCCCACACAGCAAACCTTCTACAGCATTCCTTGTTGAACTCGCCAGGTTAACCCTCAGCAACAACAACTTCAGATTTCAAGACACACACTACCTTCCTTCAAGTCAAAGGCACAGTGATAGGTACACGTATGGCTCCATCCTATGCCAATCTGTTTATGTGCAGGTTAGAAGGAAACTTCCTCAGTCACCAACCAACCCATCCACACTGCTGGATGCATGTCATCTACGGCATCTTCATGATATGGACTTCCACTGAAGACAGTCTAATTCACTTTCTGAACAAGTTAAACACACACAGTACACTCAACTTTCCCTGGTCATACTCCAAAACACACGCCATATTCCTGGATGCTGAACTCACACTCCACAATGGTACAATTTAAACTGCTGTACACACCAAACTCACCAACAATCTCCAGTACTTACATTTCGACGGCTACCATCCATACAATGCCAAAAAATCCCTACCCTAGTCTCACCACAAGAGCCAAACGTATCTGTTCCACCAACAGCGATCTCATCAAACAGTGTGAACAAATAGCCAGAGCATTCCTCGACAGGGGCTACCCCAGGCACCTCTTCCACAAACAGATTCAGCAAGCCATCTCAAATACCGGAACACAAACCAAGGTCAAGAACTCTGATATACCTCTAGTGGTCCCATATCATGAAGGTCTAAATAAACTCAGAAGCATTCTCCACTCTGGATACAAAATTCTGGCTTCCTCACCACAAACACAAGACCTACTCTCCAAACCGCCCAGATTGGTCTTCAAAAGGCTACGTAACCACCGCAACAAACTGGTTCATCCAAAGTTGCAGCCCACCACAAATGCCAACCAAACTAACACCTCTACAGGATCCCACCCCTGCAATAGTTCACGCTATGGCTCCTGTGTCATCCACCAATCCTCCCTCGGTTCTTCTTTCAATAGCAGACTCACTAGCCGTACATACCCCATCCAAGGCAACTACGACTGTGCAACAGAAAATCTGATTTATCAGCTAAAATGACAACACTGTAATACAGAATACATTGGCCTCACCACCAACACACTCAGGCAGAGAATGAATGACCACAGAGCAGACACCAAACAAGTCATAGCTGGTCACACCAATAACCTATAGGACAAACCAGTTTCAGCACATGCAGCATCACACAACAGAAATTTTGATTCCTGCTACAGTACCAGAGTTGTGAGAGCCCTACCACCTTCAAGCAATAGCTCAGAACTCAGATGCTGGGAATTAGCTCACCAATTTATAACAAAATCCAGGCAGCCGCCAGGCCACAACATAAGATAATCACAGCTTCTAAGCACACTCATTAGTTATAACTGCAATTTTTCAATTTTCCTGCCCCACCCTAGTTCACCACCCGGCCACTAGGTTTACTACTAACAGCGCCCTTCCACCATACTGCAGTGTCCTACAACTCGTCGCCTGATGAAGCTGGCTTATCCAGCGAAACGTCACTATTGCGGAACCGCGTGGAAAGTGTGTCATCTTTCTTTGTGTGTGTGCCTGGCGACAAGTACTACAATGTAAGTACTTGAATTCCTGTCTTTTTAAATATTTTTGGTAGCCTAGCGGCCTACTTGCAACCTTAACTAATAAGTAGATTCAACTGTGACCAGTGCCATTCATTTCACATGGATTCCTAATACAAGCTTTACAAAAATGTAGTCCACACATTTCATTTCCCTGCATTCACCACTCCCCTACAGTCCTAAGGAAAATTGACTACTTGAGGTATGACTGTGATTTGCATACATGATTGTAGACAGTATCAAAGGAGTTTCTCACTGGTTACCTGGTGTGAATGGAACTGCTTAGAGACCATTTCTTGTGCCCTGGAAGCACGTATAGTGGTGACTCCACTGAGAGTCATTGACACATGTGAGAAAACAGGGCTGCAAGCTGGAAGCAACACAATGCACTCACACATTACAAAATAAAAACAGCCAACACAATATCATAAACTATGCCAAACACAAAAACCATATGTTCTTAATGCTACTGAAAAAATAAACATTTAAAAGGATAAACATAATTGCAACTTGAAATTGATAAAAAGGATACTACACATTAATAATATTATATGCCACTGTGTTAGACTAGACACAGACTCCAGCTCTCCTATTCTGTCATAACCAAGCACATCGGCCACTGAACAAGGATGAGGGATATCTCAGTGCTATCACCAAGCAATATTACAGGTAAATCAGAAAAAGAAAGGGTACTGTCGGTAGCAACACTACGACTACTTTGACCATAATTTGTCTTGAGGAAATTTTGCATCAAAAAGTAAGAGTGGTGATACCACGGCAGCTGCCACTGGGTATCAACATTGCTGTTCACAAGTGAAATACAATTTTCAGTGATGCTTAAGTCTCACAGTGTTGGGTTCAGTTCTCTGGAAAACCCTGTCTTGAGGGCACAAAGACAACACAACTGATTGTCTCTGTCAATTTACTTTTAACAAAAAATTTTATCTGAGATAGTAGTTATTTTGAACTTATAATCAGTAGTTTGAAACATTTTATGTTAAGTACCCATTGTGACAAATGGTGAGGAGACATGGGTAGTGGACAAGAAAACTGAAAGGATAACAGAGGCAGTGGGCATGAAATTTTTCAAGGAGTATGATGGCAGTGACTGTGAGGAATAGGATTTGAAATTAAGTGGTACTTGAAAGAGCACAGATAAAGGAGATCATAGAGTATAGTGAGGATGAGGTGGTATGGGCACATCAAGAGAATGCGAAGTGAAAGGGTGAAAAGAAGAATGCTGGAATGAAGTATAATGGAAGAAAGTTGTACGGAAGACCAAAGATAGGATGAGTGAGATTGAGGGAGAGAGGAGAGGTGAAGACTGGGAAATAATGAGAAGAAGAGAATGGTGGAAGGATAAAGCAAAATGGAAGCAATTTACCAAACAGACCTGGCTGCAGAGTGGAAAGAACCAAGGGTGATAATGAGTTTTATTCCATCATGAATGGTGACAAATGGTGACACACTGCTATTCAAATAATTTCTGTAATTATGTTGTTTTATTGCACACACATTTCAGTATTTTTTAAAATAAATTATATTTTTTCTTGTACACTAATAGAAAGAGCATGCAATTATTTTGTTTTATTGCATACAGGTTATAGTACTGACGAGTGGTGTATATAGGAAGTGTTAGAAGCGGCGCTGTCACTAACCCTCCTCCCCGCCAGCTTAAACCGTGTAGGGCCGCCTTCTGAATGACACGTGTCGCCCATTCACGCATACCGAGGTCAAGTCGAGGTGAGGTAGCACTTGCCGCCCTTGGGCCTCCTCCTCCCACCCCCTAGCAAGCCCAGGGAAATTTGTAAACGCAGAGAAATGACGAGATAGTAAGGCGATTTTCGCCCGAAGTTAAAAACACGCACAAGAGAAAATAGCTCAGCACTCCTCCCCCCCCCCTAGCTAACCATGGGGCAAATTGGACACACACCGCGGAAAGAGAGCTGACAGGGTAAGTTTGAGGGTGCAGGTCATCCCTCCTTCCACCAACAAGAACCATGGCACGTGTATGAAGTATTTGATTGTTCTGCACCCTCCTCCACACTCCTACCCCAACAAGGGGAGACACGTGTACAGTCTTAGGGAGGGAGTCAAGAGAGGATATAAGCGAATTTACGAGAGAAGAGGGAATCAGTTCGTTATCACCGCACAGAGAGATCAGTTGGTCAGTTTTGATCACCACGCCGAGAGAGTCCGTCAGTCAGTCATATCGGGGCAGTTGGAAGCTGCGATACTCCGCGCCGAGAGAGTAAATAAGTGCAACAGTTACCAAGGTCGGGATATCGGAACCCGGACACGTCCGTCAGCCGCATCAGTCAGTCGCAACATTAAGAGGTCAGCCATATCAGGACGCGAAACGCGGAGCGCAGGGCAGAAGCAGTTAGACAGTTACCAGAGTCACGTCGGACGAGTAGTATCACCACGCTGGGACGCGAGTCAGTCAGTCAGTACCGCATCAGTCAGTCAGTTACAATAACGCACCGAGAAGGCGGAGTCGAGTGGTGAGCTCTAACGAGGAGCGCCATGTCGAGCTAGTGAGATTAGTCCAGTGCAACCCCGCGCCGAGGGCCGGGGTGGGGGCCTGCCCAGGGGCCACCTCGCCGGGACGTGGTAGGGAAGTAAGCAGTCAGTTACTACCCTACGCCGAGAACAGAGCGAGTGGTGAGCTTCAATGAGAAGCGCCACGTCGAGAGGAAGCCAGCTGAGCGCAACACACCAACAACAGCCAGACAGAGGTCCTATAACAGGGCCATCTAGCTCACCAGATCTCATCAACTGCCGGAATGTATCTGGGCCATCCAACTCACCAGACCTCAACTGCCGGAACAACTACCACGCAACATGTGCAGATAAGTAACCACATCGTCACTCAGGGACCTGTCCTGTCACCTAATGCCCCCACAGCGTCGGAAGCGTAGCCAGAACATTGTCATCAGCCCTTCAGGCCTTGAACTCGGAGGGCGTTAAAGTATGTGTACTTCCCGCAACAGTGCCGGGAAAATGTGAATGAATTCCCATTAAATAAACCGGTTCAAAACTAAGTCGTGATGAAGTCATTGTTTGATACCCTCAACCTTCAAGGCACCTATAGTCTGTGCCAGTTAACCTTAACTGTAGATCCTACGAACCATTCTGTACACCACAGGTGGGGAGTAGCATCAGTTCTTTTGCGACCAAAGAACATTTTTTTTGTACGCCAGTACGTTCAGCAGGTAATTTTATGTTACAGTTAGTAAGAAGTGTTACTTACTTGTTGCCTCAAGTCGTTTGATGGACTGGCCAGTCCTGATGTAGACAATGCATATGCAGTATATGAGAATGCCCAAAAGAAACATAGGCACAACACAGACATAGCTTACTATTGCAATGGTGATTAAAGACCCAAACAGTACCAACAGCACCTTGCAACACAAAAAATTAAAAAATTCAGTACCATTCTGTTAAGCACATTACAAATATTGCATTCAGTATTACAACTTTCAGAATACTTAAAAATGTTATATTTACTAATACTGTTATATTATCACAAATAAAGGAATATTTGAAAAGTACGATAACACCCCACACTTTTACTTTCGCCTATAGGAAAAGCTAACTCCCACCTATCTTAAATAACCCAGAGAGAAGAGTAGTGGAATGATACAAAATGGGTGTCTGGTGAATAACTATGTTAACTAGCAGATCATAGTGCCCTGAACATATCTTGAACACAGGCATGGCTGCAGCACACACCCTCCACACAGCATGCTCCTACTACCTCAAGTAGCAGTAACACAACATCTGCAATGTCATACTAAAAGAAGGGACAACCGCCACCTAGCAAGGTACAACCACACAAACAGTGGAACATCGTCTACATTAGCATTCTTACACTTGACAATCTCACAATATTTGTATTCACATTAAGGCTAGGCGCACACTGGGGCACAGGGCAGCGCAGCACAGGAGAGGCAGGGCAGTTCAGCCGAGGAGTGAACATACATTGCACAGATGACGCAGGTCACATCTCCAGCTGCTGGTACCAGTGTTGTGCAGTGAGATATAATGTCTTCATCTGAATACGAATTGGACTTTGAATCCAACGAACTTCTGTTATTGTATAGTGTTTCAAAACGCCGCTGAAAGTACTGGCAAAGTGATTACATGAAAAAGCGACACTCAAGAGTTCTGTGATGCAGCTTTCAAGAATTATTTCAGAATGTCAAGGGACCAGTTTTCTGAGATACACAGTTTAGTGAAAGATTAAATTTTTTCAGCTGGATGCTATTGGAAACCAATTGATACAGAACAAAAGTTAGCGGTATGCCTGATGTAAGTGATATAGGTATTTGCGTCATTTTTTAAAGTATATACAACATTATTAATGTGTCAAAATTCATATAAAAGTTTCTTGTCTGTACACATAGCAATAATTTTAAAAACAGATACAGAAACAGTAGTTCATATAAAGCTCGTACTTAAGAGTTTATGTCCCAAATTCCCTGTAAGGCCTGATATACAATCATACTGAGCGGGATGGCATTCCCAATCAAATTGTTGCTTGCCCTTGATTTAGATCACAATTGTCACTCGATGATCCCAGTGTCGAACAGACAGGCAACACATTACACCCGTTCTCAAAAGATGTCCTTGAAGTGTGATCGGTGTTGTTCTCTTGGCTGCAGCAACTACTTGAATTAAATGGAGAAGTTGAAGGTGCAGAAGAGCTGCAGGCAACCACTGATAACATTGGAATGTTTCCTTGGCTTGGATATGTTAATAATGTTTCTTCCTTCTGTGAAACAATGTCAAATATTTTTCTTTTAATATTAACTGGTTTAAGCGTGGCGTTTCCTTTACATTTTTGTAAACGGACGTAAAAAAATTGAATAATTCACCATTTTCTTCCGTTTAATTGACTCTTGTAGACTTTTCTAAGCATCTCTGCTTTGCCCTCTCTTCGTGGTTTTGAATAGCTTTAATTACAATTTCATTTATATCAACCTTCCTCTTCACAGCTGGTAGTTTTCGTTTTTTCACTTGAAAGTTCATTTTGCAAAATATTTAACAACGCTGGTTTATCTTTTGGTAGTTCTTCTATGTTTTGGTTGTCTTCAATCTCCTTCTCAATGTCATTTCCTTCAGTATTTTCATACAGATTTTCTGCTTGTGGAGTTTGAGATTTATCTGATTTGTCTACTTGAGAGTCATGGTCCATATTACCAGACCGTGGCCTATTGAACATTTACTGCTTTAAGAATTCCATCTCCTTCTTGTACTTCCACGGCTTTACTTATGTAGCAGCAGAACCAGTCTTCGTGACCAGCCTACGCAGAGTATCTCTATGGCAGTTGCGTAGTTTTTGCAATTAGTTCTTTGCAGCTGCACCTGTAAACAAAACAGTGTTTTGTAAGNGTCATGGTCCATATTACCAGACCGTGGCCTATTGAACATTTACTGCTTTAAGAATTCCATCTCCTTCTTGTACTTTCACAGCTTTACTTTTGTAGCAGCAGAACCACTCTTCGTGACCAGCCTACGCAGAGCATCTCTATGGCAGTTGCGTAGTTTTTGCAATTAGTTCTTTGCAGCTGCACCTGTAAACAAAACAGTGTTTTGTAAGNATCTCTATGGCAGTTGCGTAGTTTTTGCAATTAGTTCTTTGCAGCTGCACCTGTAAACAAAACAGTGTTTTGTAAGTTGAGATTTTATAACAAACTAGCTTTTACCCACGGCTTCACTCGCATGGTTATAGTTACAAATTTACAGGGAGAAATAACGGTATTTGTTAGTAGACAGACACTGATCATAAACACAGAACAGAGCACTAATGATGTAATTTTTTGGTGCTAGAATCGCTCTTTTACATAGCCACTGGTCGTCATTTATATTTCTTTGTAGATCTCGGTAAATGTTAGCAATCAGTCCCGTATCACTTTGCACCAAATTACTAAAATCCCCCGTTAGTGACACACAGCCCTCGGCATCTGTTTCTAACCGCCCATCTCCAATTTNAATTACTAAAATCCCCCGTTAGTGACACACAGCCCTCGGCATCTGTTTCTAACCGCCCATCTCCAATTTTCAATACTGTACCAGCATAATGTCCTGTATCAACGTCATTGTAGAGGTGCACTCTCCTATTTGTCGTCAAGTTGAATTTTTTGACATTTGCCCATAAACTTGACGACTTGAGACAGGCTTTGATTTCATCTGCAGGTGTGCCCCTCTTAATCACCAGTAGAGTTTGGCGGAAGTCCCCAGCCAGTAATACAACCATTCCTCCCATAATGTCTGTATTGTTTCGTATATTCTGTAGAGTTCAGTTTAGGGCCTCTATCGCTTT
Organism: Clitarchus hookeri; assembly: GCA_002778355.1. Lineage (NCBI taxonomy): Eukaryota > Metazoa > Arthropoda > Insecta > Phasmatodea > Phasmatidae > Clitarchus > Clitarchus hookeri. The sequence goes on from NQII01006401.1 coordinate 95,243, forward strand.
TTTGTGTGTCACTGTGCTTTCGTCCCACACTAACAACTTACATTGACGCAGCATTGTACCTCGAGCACTATTTTAATAAATTTTTTTCCTGAGGGAATGAGATATTTTTTTGGGATAAAAAGTAGCCAGTGTCACTTCCCAGCCCTCCAACTATCTCTGTGCAAAAAATTACGTCGATCCGTTGCTCCATTGCAACGTGAAAGAAGGAAAAACAAACAAACAAACACACTTTCTCATTTATAATATTAGTTAGAAATGTTTCACTTTCTATTCTCTCTGAAACTTATCTCCTTAAATACGTAGTTTTTATTCCACATATTGAAACATATTTTATTATCTGTTCTTTAGGCACATGGCTTCAGGAGACTCCTACAAAAGCCTAGGATATAGCTACAGAATCAGTGACCGAACTGTTTCCAACATTGTTAATGAAGTTACGAGTGCCATTTGGAAACATATGCAGCCTACCTATCTTCCAAAACCTACAGAAGACACATGGAGAGGGATTGGTGCTGAGTTTGAATCAAAGTGGCATTTTCTACATAGTTTAGGAAGCATCAACGGAAAACATGTTACTATCGTGAAACCCGGGTTAAGTTCTTCAGCGTACTTTAACTACAAAAAACAATGTTCCATTGTTCTACTTGCCACATGTGATGCCCATTACAATTTTACCATGATCAATGTTGGCTCCATGGGAAGATTTAAAGATGGTAATGTCTTTTGGAGCAATGTTCTAGGGGAAAAAATGAGTAATGAAACAATTGCACTACCCTCGCCTTTACCACTCAATGGTCAGCTTTAAACAACGCCATATGTTTTAGTGGGATGAGGCATTTCCGCTGATGAAAAAATTAATGCGTCCATACCCCAAAAAGGTTATGCAGTCTGACTCTTCAGACGCTTTCGATAAAAAGACCATAAATTATAAACTGTTAAGGGCACGCCAAACAGTTGAATGCAATTTCGGTATTTTGGCGAATCGTTTCCATGTTTTTCGAAAACCTTTTGAAATAAACATTGAAAGTGTTGACAAAGTAGTTCAAGCAGCATGTGTACTTCATAACTACAGCAAAAGCCACATTTCAATAACGGGAAATGATTACTTCAAAGAAGTGGACAATTTGTCTGAAACATAATAGAACAAGGTCTTCATTGTATCATTTCAAAGTTTGAGACAATTTCAAAANTAACCAGCTTCTCCCACTGAAACATAATAGAACAAGGTCTTCATTGTATCATTTCAAAGTTTGAGACAATTTCAAAAAGTATTTTAACACTATGGGAACTGTTGAATGGCAAGAAGATTGTGTCAGAAAAGGAAAATTTTGGGAACAGCATCGTGACTAAAATATGGAAATGTTTAACTGTTTATAAATTGTAAAAGAAAAGAAACAAACTACTGTATTTAGTTTTTGGTAGTTAACATTTGAACAGTCCCTGTAGGCCCATTTGTACGTCAGTGGATTACAATTTAACTGCTATTTTATTATACGAAACCCAATTTGGAAATGGCATCTACATAAAACTAACTACGCTGATAAAGTCTCACTTACAGGACAGAGCATCACTCTCGCAAACAACGCACAAAAGAGAAACATCCAGAATATAATCTTAACACTGCACCAGGTAGAAAAGTGGCCTTGGATGACCATGAGATAGAGAGCCATTTCAGGGTTTAACGAAACTGTTGCCTATTTGACCATTAATTCAGCCTCGATACGGTGGTTAAAACCTTTAGTTTTTAATAGACATACACATTAATATTAAGAGGGGTATTGCAAAAAATTGGTTGAGGTAAAAGTAAAATGCACACTGTAAGAAATGTTTTGGCTAAATCATTAAATTAAGAAATCAACAAATTGTTTTTCAAATACTCTGTAAATAACGTTACAAAAAATGCTTACCGTTGTTGTAATTCAGCTGCTTAGCAATATTCTCCAATAAAGCATCCTTGAATGACTTATTCGAATAATCATGGTGGGTGGTATCACACAATACTGGTTCCTGACGGACAAATTCAATAAGTTGTTCCAACATTTCACCACTTTCCAGCTGAGATGTATAGCGAAAACTGTGTCTCAGCTACAATACCGTGCAGGCAGGCACAGACACGTTTCTGAGTGGCACGTGCCTGCGTCGCAGTGTGCGCAATATAATTTATGACAGTGGTCTACAGATTCCTGCCCTGCGTCACCTGCGTCGCACGTGTCTCTATGTGCGCCCAGCCTAAGTACTGAGGAAGTACATGTTTGTATTTATGGTAATCAAAATACTTTAATTTACATATAAATTTTCTTGCTGAGTTTGATGGGAGAATATGACACAATCATATTATCACCATCCAACAACGTATACTGGCACTCCCTATAAAACTTCTCACAGATAACATTTTAGGCTAATACGTTAAAGGCCATACAGGTAAAAATCTATGATCCACTCATGCATATGTGCAAATATACATTTACACCACATGTTCTAAAATAATTTAAGTTTTACCTGAAGAGTATGTAAAAGTTTCTGAGGAAATATTTCATCAACAGCTCCCAAGTCTTTGGAAAATCTGTTCAGCACTCGCCCTACAATGAATAAAAGTACAATTTTATACAGTCAGCAATATTCATAACACAACAGTTATTTTGAAGAGTCATGTTATTTTGTTAAAGTAAGGGCATAGGCCCTTATGCAATGAAAATCAAAATTAAGTTGCTGTAGCCATTCAGATTGCTCTCCAGTTTTATCTGGAGCTACAGTTAACCACAATGCTCCATGCTCCAAATAGTCAAACATGTTTATGTAAAAATATTGTGGTAAAACTGTTTTAAAATAAATAAACTTTAAAAACAGTAATTACATGCTATTTTTATTAAATATTGCTTTGCTTTACATTTCAAACCTACTAAAACCATAGGAAGTCGGTTTTTTGTTTCACACTTACGTTACATTTTTCTTGATCACAAAACATTCTGTAAACTATTCACTAAGATATTCTTGGCTTGTACGGTAACAAACCACAAAAATTTTCTGAAAAAATATTGACCACCACTTCTATTCAATTAAAGCAAAACTATTGACATCAAATTTTTAACTAAAGGAAATAGCTCATCTTGTGTTTTTGAACGTAAAAATTGGAATAAAACACATTCTTATACTATATAGTCGGCTATATAATATTCCACATTTCTATCTCAACCCCTTTAGCTAACTGAGGCACTTTGGATTTGCTACGAAAAGGTGCAATGTAATAGCAGGGTGACAACAAAGTGTTGAAGAGTGGAAAACAACCAACTACCCTGAGAGGGCCAATGGCTTAGAGAAGCCCCCTCAAAGCACTAATAGATCCTTGGTGAAGAAAAAGGTGCACTGCCACATGGTGGAGAGTAACCGTCGGAATGCTACTGAACACACAAGAAAAATGATTGTGGACCTACTTTCAACTACAGTACTATCGAAAGCATGGCTGCAACAGCTTTAATAGCTGTGGCACTAAAATGCTGAAACAAGCAGGAATGAAAATTAATGGCAGGTTAGTATGAATGGGTGGTCTTGCAAACATCTTTAATTGTTTAGCAACGAAAAAGTAAGAAATCAAACAAACTTTAAAAATTTAACAAGTGAGTACTTAAAAATATAAAAAATTAATGTTGATGTTTTAGAAATGATTGCCATTAAATGACTTGCAAATTATAACTTCTGGAGAGACATAAACTGGAGCCATGAATTGTCAGATAGTAATTTAAGTATGTAATAATGTTAGTTTGGATTTGAAAACATGGTTATTTGGTAGTACAATTAAAGTGTCATAATATTTAAACAAACATGTAAACAATAAGATATAGCAGGAATAGGCCGCTATGCTACTAATAACATTTGTAACGTGGAGACAGGAAACATAAGTACTCAAAGGATGGTACTCGCAGATAGACACACATACACAAAGTTGAATGAACACATTTTCCATGCAGATGCGTGGTTGCAGTGTGCCATCATTCACTGCCTGAAGAAGCAGGCGCAGCTAGTGAAACACTGTGACCATGATTCCGCATGGAAAATATGTTTGTCTGACTTTGTGTATGTTCATAGTACCACCCTGTGAAGACTTGTGTTTTCAATTTTTTTTTTTAAATAAAAGTGTAATAGTTAAACTGAAATAAACACGCGCTATGTTCTATTCCAGATTTGCACGCCAATATAAGAATACTGTAATGAGGAAACTGTAATGTTGCAGCCATCAAAAACAAATGACTGAAACTCACAGCCCCGTTCACTCATTCGGCAGAAACATAAAATGTCAATATGATGGTGCCATAAAAGCAGTTCACATACTTCACACAGCAGAGACACAAAACAGTTTGTGATACAAAAAGCCAGGCAGATTATGAGAACAGCGTCACAGAGTTAATTAATTATTTAAGTGACATGCCCATCATGGCAACCAAGGTAGTCCCGCATGATGGACGGGCAGCCGAACTATAACTGTGAACTGCCTAGTGCGAAGTGCGAATTCCAAGTGGCAAATGGAAAATGCTAAGTGAGAGCAGGTGCTCACTGCTAATAATTATACCATGCTCCACCCCAACTCCTCACATAAATGCACCATTAACATACCCAAAGAAGGGCATCGTGCAGCACTTCTCTTATCATGGGCTCCCATCACATTATTTAAAAGGGTATCACATGGTACCAGGTGTCTCTTTGGACACTGGTGTGAGCCTGTTGCAACTACTTTCCCACGCAAGCCAAAATGCACTTAAATAAACAACTGTATTTCCAGAATGTACTCGAAAAGAAATAACATCTACGAACATCCTAATGGCCCTTATCACAANGCACCATTAACATACCCAAAGAAGGGCATCATGCAGCACTTCTCTTATCATGGGCTCCCATCACATTATTTAAAAAGGTATCACACGGTACCAAGTGTCTCTTTGGACACTGGTGTGAGCCCGTTGCAACCACTTTCCCACGCTTGCAACCACTTTCCCACGCAAGCCAAAATGCACTGAAATAAACAACTGTATTTCCAGAATGTACTCGAAAAGAAATAACATCTACGAACATCCTAATGGCCCTTATCACAAATCCCTGATGCAACTTCAACTATGACTTTAGAAAAAACAAACTCATGGCAAATATACATTCTAACAGTAACACTGCTAAAATGTCTGAAATACTGAAAAAAATTATATTTCATCCCAAAAACCAAAAAGAAAATTAATTAAAAGTTCCTAAAAATCAGTATTAATGCACCATTACAAAGCCTTTGAATTTTCTCTACGAAAGTAACAGTTTATCTAGAGAACTAACTGTGATAGGAAGCAACAGAATCATGACAAACAATGGTGGAAACTTCATATTTGTGTCAACAATAAAGATGCTCACCAGAAGGATTGTCATCAAAAAACTCGACCACTGCCCGTAGCACACTGTGGAACATGAAGTCGTGCAGAGATGTTGAAGCTTTTGTGCACACATGCACATACAGCAGTGTGCGTACCATTACAAGTGTGGAAAATACCAACAAAAGTGATACATACACGATAAGGGATGTTCCTGTGCTCAGATCTTCATCACTGCAAACCAGAAAATGATTTACTTGTCAGTCTCCTCTCATCAGGTAAGAGCTTCCTAAAGAACAACTAAAACCATTTGAATGCACAAACAATAACAGCTCTCGAAGAAGTTCTCCTGTATGTAAAATAAGTTTTCCCAAGTCATAACTAGAGACACTAGTATTTACTGTTGGCAATTTTGTGAGAAAAACATTTAATATATTGTTCCCCTGACTGCATAAAATCCCCTGATTTCCATGTTTTCCTTGTCTGTAGTTAGCTTCTTAAAGGGACAGAACTTTTNTTTTTCCCAAGTCATAGCTAGAGACACTAGTATTTACTGTTGGCAATTATGTGGGAAAAACATTTAATATATTGTTCCCCTGACTGCATAAAATCCCCTGATTTCCATGTTTTCCTTGTCTGTAGTTAGCTTCTTAAAGGGACAGAACTTTTTGTAGATTGTGCACATCTCAGTTAAAAAAATTCAAGCATGGATTATACTTACTGCAGATGATGGGCAGGTAAAGCTGCTGTATGATTTGCTCCTGAGACCAGTGTTACATCCATTTCCTCAGTAACTCTGTTGTTAGTTGTAAGAGACACGTTGGAAACAGAAGTGCTGGCAGTCAAACTATGCATTTCTCTCAAATGTTCTTGGAGACACCTTGCAAAAAAGTTTAGTCTTGTGCATTACTGTATACACATTTTCAAGCGGCATAGTTAAATATTTGATTTTATCAAACCTCTGATGTATAAAACTTGTAAATACATGGCTACCATATTTCATTGCAAAATAGTTGCACCATAATTATTTAAGTGCTGAAAGAGCAAAACTTTATACAGCATCAAAGTTGTCGTCTTTTCGGCACTGTAGTCAAAGAGAACACGTAGGAATATGCCCTCTTATAGAAACCTCTCCACAAAAAAATTAATGGGGAGTGTGATTCCTTTAGCCTCCCTTTTACAAAGCACAGAGGAGATGACTTGAAGCGGTTCAGGCCAACACACATTGCAGCTGAACGTAGCAGAGGATGACCGAAGTGTTTTTGCAAACCCTCACAAAGGGTGCAAATTTAACACTGAGTGGAGGCTATCCACACCACACCCGATGGCCAAGAGAGGGCATGTGCAAGGATGATACACTGGTTGTTAGGCTACAGCTTCCCCTCTCACCAGGCATGAAAGGGGAGGAAGAGAGAACACTGCACTGGTTGCTCGACCACCAGTTCTCCTNATTTAGCCTCCCTTTTACAAAGCACGGAGGGGATGGCTTGAAGCGGTTCAGGCCGACACGCATTTCAGCTGAACGTAGCAGAGGATGAACAAAGTGTTTTTTGCAACCCCTCACAAAGGGTGCAAATTTAACACTGAGTGGAGGCTATCCACACCACACTCGAGAAGGCTAAGAGAGGGCATGTGCAAGGATGCTACACTGGTTGTTAGGCTACAGCTTCCCCTCTCACCAGGCATGAAAGGGGAGGAAGAGAGAACACTGCACTGGTTGCTCGACCACCAGTTCTCCTCCTATTAGTAATGTAAGGGGAGGAAGCAATTTATGGCAAGGTACAGTCAATTTAAGGGAAATATGCACAGTTGACAATGAATGGATACCGGGAACATAAGCAACATTAGTTGTATCGCAAACATGCCCTGTTAGTACTTTTTTGTGATGTGTCTAATGAATGATTCTCATAATAATTGCACCCGAAATTTTGAAGGAAATTTTAGTATGAAATGTGCAATTATTATGCGATGAAATACGGTAATTCAAATTTTTATTAATTNGAAATTTTGAAGGAAATTTTAGTATGAAATGTGCAATTATTATGCGATGAAATACGGTAATTCAAATTTTTATGAATTCTACTGAAAAATTTAAATTCGCAGTATGCATAGTCACAGGCAAAAGTTTTCTTTAATTTCAATCTTCTACACACAAAATTAACAAAAATGCTTTTGAATACATCAAATACTTAAATTCTAAATGGCAGAAGCCATAGCTAGTATTTATACAAAAATTAAATTGGTCTCTGGAAAAATTTCTATCTTACGCAAGGGCTGTGAGAATGTTACAGCCTCAGTAGTTCACCTGGATGCAGTTACTTCCGCGCACCATCTAACAACACAGTCGCTACACAAGTTAACCACATAGGTCTCGCACAGGCGTGACCTTGCCCGTTTCCCGCCATGACAAGGACACAACTACTGCATCCATACTCATACTGCCAACTGCGCCTTGCCAGTACACAACACATCATTCCTTCCAAGATGTCTTCCGTAACTACTAGCATCCAGTGTCCCTTACTAACTAGCTCTGTACACTACAAGCTGCAATCGGTTGCAGTCTGCAGTCACATCCCCTCCCACAGTTACTATTGAACATAATCCTTTAGCCTCACTGGCTGCCGTCTTGTTCTGTGTGTGAAGCTGTGACCATGTGGTGTATCTTGTTCAGCATGTTGGTTGCTGCACTCCAGCTCTGCGAAACCCCTGAACGGATTTGTAATACCCTTATCGTCCTCTGCCGTGGTGTGTTCCCCCATTGCTGGTTCATGCTGTTCGAAGTTGCAGGTGGTGGAAAAACCCCTTGCAGAATGCCGCTGGACCTGTTCTATCAGCTGTGTACCTGTTACTACCTGTGTATTACTTTCTCCATCTGCCTCACTAGTGCGTTTTTAAGACTGCCCCTGGTAGTTACCTTGTGAGTTGGCATCTTGTGGGCTGTATATCGGCTGCACTTGTTGGCCAATCCATCCCGAAGCGGTAATCCCATTACCTGAGGGAGGTAACATTTTAACCTCTGGCCATTTTGAAAAAGCGTCAACTGCAATCAGGAACACTTTGCCCTGGAATGGCTCGATCAGCTCAGAACCATTGGCATTGCTGGCACTGGTCTACCAAGTGCTTAATGTCACTGTCCATCTTGGGCCCCCACATGTAGCTGCGCGCAACCGCTTTTGACCTCACTACACCATCGTGAGTCGCATGCAGCACTCCCAGCAAATCCTTTCGCAATACTGAAGGTATGATCACTCTGTTTCTCCACAGAACACAGCCTTTATAGAGAGATAATTCACTTCTCCGGTTCAAGTAGGGTTTGAGCTCTTCTGATACCACCTCTGCCCACAGTCAGCCTATACTGGTGTTCTTCCTGAACACACAAAGTGCCGGGTCCACTTCAGTCAATCGCGCGATCCGTGTAGCTTCCAGTGGGGGATCTTGATGACTCCAAACATAATCACTGACGCCTCCTTATCGATTTGAGCATAGTTATTCTCATGCTTCTATAAGGTGCGTGAACCAAATGCGATGGCTCTTTCACTCCCATCCTCTCCGATGTGAGGAAGCACTGCTCCCAGACCATACTCAGAGGTATCACAGGTCAGCGTCAATGGCTTTGTCACATCGTAATGCACCAACATGGAGTCAGACTGAAGAAGTTCCTCCGCTGCACAAAATGCATCGTTGTGGGCGTTTGACCATTCCCACTAACTCCCTTTGTCCAGCAGGCGATGCAATGGTTCTGCCATGGAGGAACCTGTCGTAAAAATTCAGCAGCATTAGAAATACTTGTAATTCTTTCTTGCATGTAGGTGCTGGAGCCTGATGAATAGCTTCCACCTTCTCTTATGTCGGGTGTAACCCNCTTGTAATTCTTTCTTGCATGTAGGTGCTGGAGCCTGATGAATAGCTTCCACCTTCTCTTATGTCGGGTGTAACCCAGTCTCGTCCACACAATATCTTAAAAATTTCACTGATGGCCCTGCAAACCTGCACTTAGACTTCTTTAGTCGCAACCCAGCTTCCTCAACGTGACTGAGGACCTGATGCACTCGCTGCCAGTGCTGCTCTTTGTCTAGACCTGTAATGAGGATATCGTCCAGCATCACCACCACTCCTGGTATCCCAGACAGCATAGTCCCCATTATTCTTTGAAACACTGCTGTGGCACAACTGACACCAAAAGGCGACCCCTTCACTCTGAACAGCCCCTTCATGGTGTTCACCGTCAATAAGTCACAAATTTCCTCATCTACTGGTACTTGCAAATAAGCACCTGCCGGGTCCAACTTGGTGAAAATCCTACCTCCTGATAAATTAGAGAATGCCTCATTGGTGGTCCCGCTTCCCCCACAGAACAAGGTGGCAGCTAGTGAGGCTAAAAGATTATGTGCTACAGTAACTGTGGGAGGGGATGTGACTGCAGACTGCAACTGAGTGTAGCTTATAGCCTTCGGTAGGACCAATGATGCCATTAAGTCNTGGGAGGGGATGTGACTGCAGACTGCAACTGAGTGTAGCTTATAGCCTTCGGTAGGACCAATGATGCCATTAAGTCGTACAGCTCAGTTCCGTATACCGTAAAAAAGAAAGCCTTCTTCTCTTCCTTGTCTGTCATTTTGTGTGCTACGAAGTAATACTGTAAATGCTCCGAGTACATTTTCCACGCATCCCGGCCCGGAAAAAATTCGTCAAATTGAGTGAACAATGCCATTGTAGGTTGTCGCGTCCAACGTCCCGTCACAAATACTTCATCACACGCTAATTGCTTTACCTTGTCGCCAGTGTTACATCCTCAATAGTTGACCTGGATACAGTTACTTCCACGCACCGTCTAACAACACAAGTTCACCACTTAGATCTCGCACAGGTGCGGCCTTGCTCATTTCCCGCCATGACCAGGACACAACTGCTGTATCCATACTCATACTGCCAACTGTGCCTCGCCAGTACACAACAGTGACAACATAAAATGCTGAGATTTCTAGAATTACAATAATAAATTTCATTGTCTTACAACAGTATGACTTCAATAATAAAACTTTTATCTGCAAAGCATGTACTGTAAAAACAGACAACCTGAATGCCTGTTTTACTTAACTGAGTATACTATTGGAGCAACTTTCACCTACTTATATATGACTGACTTTGTCTCTGCTTATAGTCCAACATAAGTTAGGGATTTAAATCAAAAAATTACCTAGTTTCCTAAGTAAGAATGCAAACAGATCTAAGCATTTATTCTGACTGTTATCAATAAAAAATGTCCTAACAGTTATACTATCATGGAAATAACTGTAGCTGTGTCAGCATATTTCACAAGTCACTGACTGTTAATATTTTCTTTTGTCAGATATGGTCTTTTAAATTTTAAAAGAAGGGATAGACAACCCATGAGCCTTGAACGCTGCCTTCTTGTAATTAAGGCAGCTCAGGTGGTTCAGAGAGGGTGGAGTCCTCCCACTGTAGCCGTATACTTCGACCAAAAATCGTTCTCCGGCTGCTGCGATGGTCTGGGGAGTAGCATTGCTAAGGCGTAAGTTTATTAAGGTCACAGTTCTCAGGATCGTGGGCCGAACGACCACATGGCTGTATCCCCTGACACACACGGTACAAATTTACAGGTAACGTTAAAAGCATATAAGTACTATTAGAAGTCTGGCATCGCTTCTTGGCTACCAAATCTTCAAAATCTGGTGAAATATGTCGGCCTGAAATAACTCTTACTATAGTTTTGAAATGTTCATCTGTGAGCTGACTTGTTAGTTTGGAATTGTTTAAAGATAACTGTTCACAAACAATTTTTAAAATGCATCGAACTGGCTCTTCTGTTTCCTGTTGTACATGTATAACCTCAAAATAGCTACACTGCACACCATCTTCTCACTTAATTTATGAACATTCTGAACATGATCCACATTCCATTTGTTTTGTAGCAATAAGCTAAGGCCACACAGATATAAGTCAAGGGGTGCATGAAGCCCACGAGTTTGATATGCTTGGTGTACATAGATGTGGGATACATGATAATGCGTAATTCTTTTTGATTAACTACATTTGACAGAGTGCAGATGAGTATGGTGATGTAGTGATGTAGTGATGTAAGATNCGTAATTCTTTTTGATTAACTACATTTGACAGAGTGCAGATGAGTATGGTGATGTAGTGATGTAGTGATGTAAGATACCAGTCTCTCAGCCAGAAGGTGATAGTGTTGCCGACAGCCTGTGTAAGGACAAACAGCAGCAGCATGCAGGAAATGGTGACCATGCTGCCTCCGGCCCTCAAGTATCGCCAGAACAATGACATGCCGGGCTGTCTTCTGGGAACCAGCTCTGCATGCTCATCAGGCTCGGGCTCAGGACACTCATCATAGACTGCATCATGGTCCTCTGTCTCCTGCATCTTGAGCAAAAGTCCCCAGCAATGAAATTTCCTACAATATCCCATGTCCCAGTAACACAGTTACAGACTTTGCTTCCAAACCCATCTAACTATAAAATCTGGTATATCAACAATAGTGTTTACATAATGTCCCCTACAGAGCTCAACCTCTGTTAATGAATCCTACCAGGCTGGTTAACACTTGGAAGGTTTATCGTGGGATTTTCTGTGTCTGCAGATAGCCCTGGTTTATGATAGTTAGATTTGCAAACATGTAAACAAACAATTCTATAGTGAAAAATAAGTTCTCCCTTCAGTGTTTTGCATTTTACATTGAATTGCAAGCAAGATTAAAATATTAAATCAATACAAATACTGAATTTCTGCTTAATCTATAAAATGCCTACATGTCTATGGTTTTGGGAAATGCAGATACACGAAAATGTTTTATTTAGTGATCACTGTAGAGAAATTAAATTAATATTGTTATAGCTATTAACTGTGCATTCATTCTACAGACTACAACTTGACTTTGAAATGCTAGTTTCAGAAATGTACAAAAATCTTCTAAAAATGCATTTCACAAAACTGCTTAGAAACATGCTTTACTATCNATGCTAGTTTCAGAAATGTACAAAAATCTTCTAAAAATGCATTTCACAAAACTGCTTAGAAACATGCTTTACTATCAAAAAAATCTATTTTCATGTGTAAAAAAACATGGCCCCACAAAATATAGGCCTCTAAGCACTGTAACTTTAGTGTTNAAAAAAATCTATTTTCATGTGTAAAAAAACATGGCCCCACAAAATATAGGCCTCTAAGCACTGTAACTTTAGTGTTTATGCAGTTTATCACATTTATATTTGTATAATGAAATAAGGCTATACATACAACACAGACATAAACTTTGACAACATAATAATTTACCTTGAAGAGGATGTGAGACATCTCATCAACCTTTGAATTTCTGAGAACTTTGGCACCATTCTCAACTGCAACCTGAGAGAGCGCTGGGTATTTCAGCCCATCACAGCATAAATCTTCATACGTGCCGCCATGTTCAAGCCTTCCCTGTTCATGAAACTGGACACTTAACAAGACTGTACAACGAAAAAGATTGTGGTATATAATGACAAAGATGATGAAAATGTGTAAAAACTCTAGACGCGTGACGCGTACTTACATTATTACTAAACACGACTTCACCTCATCTACACGTGATGTCACGTCACCTTGAGTGGGGTTTGAACCCAGGACGACTTGCTACCAGAGCCCACCAGCAGGCCCGTAGGCAAGGAGCACCTGAGGACACGGCAGTCAAGGCTGTATAAACAAGTATGTCAGATGTCACATGTCTGTTAATCACCCCTGCGTGTGATAGAAGCCAACCAAGCAGCCCAGTGCTGCCCCTAAGCTCACAGGAGCGATGCAACCCGCATACAGTGAAAACCGCACTTCCAGTCTCCTCTGAGAGATGGCGACCTTCGCCGTTAAGGGAGGAGCTCCAGCCCTAAGATACCCAACCGGCCGAAGGGAGCCGAAGGGCCTGCAGAAGGCCATCCATATAGGCAAGCGCAGAGCTCCAAAATGCCAGTTGATACTCAGAAACTCGCTCCACCACCTCTTGTGCTGGAGCTCTCTGCTTATAATACCGCCTTCCTCACGAAGGACCACTGCTACCTACAAGACATCTTCCAGACCTTTGCCTTGCAACCCCTGAAGAAGTATTCAGCCCCCCTGTATACACTCACTACCACTTTGGTTGTAACACCCGAGTCCTTTCTGGACAACAGCATAGAATTAGTTCGGGTCAGTTATTATCAAAGCTATATCTACTCTTGTTTAGATTAGACCCAGGTCCCCTTCACCTGGATTACCGTAGTTTACTTCCGTTACAGTTCATTGATAGTTAGGAGTTAGTACGGGCCACCATGTCTATTCCTCTGGGGAATAAACACGTGATCTTACGNTACAGTTCATTGATAGTTAGGAGTTAGTACGGGCCACCATGTCTATTCCTCTGGGGAATAAACACGTGATCTTACGTAACCTCTGAGTACTTCTTTCTAGGGTGACTGACTACCTCCCAGTAGACGTCAACCTACTAGAGAAAAGCAGGAGACCGCGTCTTGGAAACTTCTTTGCCAACATTAGTGTAGGACTGCGGGCTCCCTTACCCGGGCGCACGTACGTCTCAAAACATACCCATTAGACGGCCACCCATACTGTGGACCAGGTATGCAAAGGTACCTGGTGCAGACGTACGGTAGAGCCCCAAGCACAGAAACTTAATCCACGAAGTGGCTAGACACCCAGATCAGCCAACTCACTCGATCCACCGCGTTGTTATTTTCGCCAGTTGGAGTGATAGGTCTGATACTGGTGGCCTGACCCCTTCTGGACCACACACTACGACGAGGCTAGACATCCCGATCAACCCACCACTCCATCCACCGCGTTGTTATTTTCGCCTGTTGGAGCCATAGGACTAGCCCCGACTGGCTACACACACAGCTAGGGAATTAGTCACTTGCTCTTCCTTAGGTGGTAGACCGTTGTATCTACCCATATGCTCTTTACCCATAGGATTGGTGCAAAGTGTCAAGCTAAAAGGGCAGCTGCTGCATCCGAACCTAGCCAATTGAACTGCAACCCAGTGCCCACTGCCCTCTGCAGTCTATACCCACGGGAATGAGCTCAAGCCACCCGACAGCTCCCTCTTTCAGCCACCCCACAAGACTGCCGGCGAGCCGCCCTCGATCGTCGTGAACCATCGACTGGGATTTCCAGTGCCTCTGGGCATTGCTAATCCGTGCTTCCGAACCATGAGGACCAGCAGTCCACCGCAGGCACCAACCAGCTCCACCAGCTGCAGCACCACCACCGCCCAAGGACCGGACCTTAGATCCCGCCAGCAGCAGCAGCAGCCGAGCCAGGAGCTACCCTGGGCCATGGCCCTTGCAGGTAAACGAGTGTCTGTGTCTACACCAGCAGTGCGGAGAACNGCACCAACCAGCTCCACCAGCTGCAGCACCACCACCGCCCAAGGACCGGACCTTAGATCCCGCCAGCAGCAGCAGCAGCCGAGCCAGGAGCTACCCTGGGCCATGGCCCTTGCAGGTAAACGAGTGTCTGTGTCTACACCAGCAGTGCGGAGAACCTCTAAACCCACACTGACTTTGTACCGTACCACAAGACCACGCGCTCCAGCCTATACAACAGCCAAGGCCCNAGAACCTCTAAACCCACACTGACTTTGTACCGTACCACAAGACCACGCGCTCCAGCCTATACAACAGCCGAGGCCCAATCAGCAGCCAATAAGCAAAATCCTCACCACAGTTAGTTAGCCCGTGCCTCTGACCAGCACAACAGAACNAGGCCCAATCAGCAGCCAATAAGCAAAATCCTCACCACAGTTAGTTAGCCCGTGCCTCTGACCAGCACAACAGAACCTTTTCTGACAGTGACGTTGTTGTCAGTCAAACCGACGTCACGCATCACTCTTGAGTTATTTCAATACAAAACCTTTTTAAATTGCTTGCTTCTAAAATTATTACTGCTCAGGATATATGCACTCACAATATTCAGTACACAGCACCTCTATCATCCAATACATAAAAAGAAAGAATAAATTTTTTAAATGTTTAGAAGCTGTGTTTGCAATTAAAACTTAGAGCATGACTACTATGGCAGAACTCACGTCATTCATGACAGCTATCATGTCAGCTTCTTTCAGAACATACTCCTGGTGGCTAATGACGAGTCGAATTTTGCCTCGTAGAAATGAGACAAAGCACTCCTGGAAAATGTNAGAACATACTCCTGGTGGCTAATGACGAGTCGAATTTTGCCTCGTAGAAATGAGACAAAGCACTCCTGGAAAATGTGCTTCCCAACATGAACGTCTACAGCAGTCAGTGTGCTATCTAGCAGATACACGGTGGCTTCGCGATACACTGCTCTGTGAAGAAAACACCAGCTCAGAATAGCAGGTGTAAAAAAGCTACAATTTACAGCTTGGAACAGAAATCCAGGTGCTACTAGGTACACAGATATTCCAGTTAACACTGCAAACTTTGCTTCATAAAAACCAAGCCATTGGACTGTCACTGCAGTGATTTCTAACTTTTTTCACAGACTTAACATTTCACTTTTACATCCTTGTGGTCAGTCCTCTATAAGATATTTTCAAGTAGCAGTGCAGTAGCCAGAAATTTCTCAGAGGGGGAATGTACACTGATTAAAGTGAAAAGAGGGAGGTTACAACAGCATTTGCAATGCTGACATGTGTTAATTAAACTAGGAAAAATTACTTCACAAAATAATAAAATGCATTATTGTTTACAGCAATTACATATTTTTATCACAAATAAAGGCTTATTGCCAATTTTAGTACTCATTTTTGACAACATTATTGCCAAGGGGGAAGGGGATTACAATCACCAAATGCTTCCCTGGCTATGCCCCTGCCAAGTAGTATCCCCTAGTAACAAATATGCATCTTACATAACTTATATCGCTCTCTGCTTACACTCTGGAATTGAACAGAAACATGGTTCTGTGTAATGATGTCCAATGAATGTTGATGTATAAAACACTTAGCTATTTGACATTTTTGATTGTGTCCATGCAACCTGACATGCCACGGGTGATGTCGTTATCCTTTGATAGCCTCGCCACAGTTGCGCCCCTCAGGAAGAACTGTTAAAGCCATACACACCCCAATTTCCCACATCTTATAGATGCCCGGCCACTACTTTTGGCAGTTGCTGCCTGTAGACAGACCGCCCACAATGCATGGCAAAGGTGCTACACGTGGTTTCGGACTACCCACTCTCGCTGCCACAGGTGGTATGGCATGTGCTAAATGTGCCTTGCTCTCTCTCCCTCAACGCCTCACCTCCCTTGCGCGCCTCCGGTCGGAACGTATATAAGAGGCTGTATGACTCCCGAATTTAAGCAGTNTCAACGCCTCACCTCCCTTGCGCGCCTCCGGTCGGAACGTATATAAGAGGCTGTATGACTCCCGAATTTAAGCAGTTATCGGCCGGTATCCCGGCTACACCATTCACCTCCTGGGAATCGTTTGGCGACTTTGCTGTTTCCTCCGTCTACGAGAGAGCACCGCAACCTATGGGGACTTCGAGTGTTGGCCCACCACTAGGAAGTCACGCTGAGAGATCTCCAGGGTTACCCTCGCCCCCTCCAGCGACATCCAAGACACCACATCCATGTACTCCTTGGCAACTTAAGGACCGCCCTTCAGGCTTCGGACAGGGTGAAGGCTGGATGTGTTTGACTTATTGGCTGGCCCAATAAATCAAATCCCATCTCATTTGTGTAAAACAGCTGNGGGTGAAGGCTGGATGTGTTTGACTTATTGGCTGGCCCAATAAATCAAATCCCATCTCATTTGTGTAAAACAGCTGTCCTTTTCCTACATGATGACATTGTGAACAACTGGGTTGGTGAGACATGCGAGAGAAGAAAACANGTAAAACAGCTGTCCTTTTCCTACATGATGACATTGTGAACAACTGGGTTGGTGAGACATGCGAGAGAAGAAAACCAACCTGTTAGGCACCACCAAGAACAACATTAATGCAAGACAGGGAGTGGTATTGTCCCCTTATTATTGGCTAGATATACCACACAACATTTCTTTGGCNAAACCTGTTAGGCACCACCAATAACAACATTAATGCAAGACAGAGAGTGGTATTGTCCCCTTATTATTGGCTAGATATACCACACAACATCTCTTTGGCAAGAAAGTAACTATCTTAATTTATAAATTATGGGACTGAAAAATTAGAGATCCTGAATTTTAAAGAGAATTTGTTTTCGCTAGCTGAAGCATAGTATTTGAGGAGTGTGATGATAAAGTGTACAACAATATACACATACACTCTCTGAATATAATTGTGACTTAAAATANTTATAAATTATGGGACTAAAAAATTAGAGATCCTGAATTTTAAAGAGAATTTGTTTTCGCTAGCTGAAGTATGAAGTATTTGAGGAGTGTGATGATAAAGTGTACAACAATATACACATACACTCTCTGAATATAATTGTGACTTAAAATATAACGTTAAAATTTTCATGTTTCACTTACAGATCAACAGTTAATCTGGCCTATCTAGGGCCTTCACTGAAGCATGCTCCTAGGTTTTAAGCCTTAAATAAACAGAAACAGCACCATTCCATGAGGTCTGATATTACCATTCAGAGGTCAGCTTGTAAGGCTCACACATGCAATCTCCTGAATGCATGACAAGCATACTGCAGTATGATCATGCACAGTACATGCTTGGCAAAGCAAATAAACTAGCTTTAATTAATAGGGCATGGTACATAAGTTAACTATGAACACATTAATTACAGTTAACAGGTTTCTGGTAATTAGTATAGAAAAATTAAGAAAGGGCGATCTTAAATAACAGTAGTGGTTACTTTGTGAGTAAATATTTTGACGGACAGATACATTCCTTTAGCGCTATATCTTACACCGGGCTGAAATGTGCAAATTTACGCCGTAAGAAATAGTTTGTCAGTAATGCATCAGATCAGAAAAATAGTTGCTCTCAAAGTAGAGTAAATTAATATCTAGGGTTGCGGTTTCATAGATTTCCTATATTCGCTTCAAAAACCTCTAAATATTTATCTGTCTGCTAAGTGTTGATTTATGTACCATGCCCTCTTAATCTAAACTTCTTAAATAAATAAATAAAAAAAAAGAAATTACTCTTCTTCAAACAAAATACACAACAGTAAATAACAAAGTCTATATGCCTCTGCTCGGGCATAGACAGAGAGGGGGATATGGGAGCTGTTACCCCTCCCCCCTTGTCGACAAGGTTTTCAACAATTAATATGGAAATTATTAATATATTCTTTTCATGGTTTATTCAGACTTTTTGAACGAAACTTTTGAAAAATTACTTTATGTCTAATGTACTTGGTTGTTTCCTAAATATGTCATATGTCACAATAATTTTTACATATGTAAAATAAAATACTTTATTTTTGGTTAAATTGAACTGTTACTTATATTTTATCTGTAAATTATAATATTTCATTTATAATTAATATGAATAAAAAGAGAGAAAATAGTGGAGTGGAAAGTGAATAAATTTGGGCGGCTCTTAACATCAAGGTTTTCAGAGCAGATGAGGGTGAAACGAGGTGAATACGGAGCAGCACCAGAATGGAAGGGAGGGGGAAACAGGAGATCACCTACAAAACCCGCCGACCAGCGGCATTACCCGGAATGATTCCCACACGTGAAAATCCGGGAACAACCCTGCCGAGAATCAAACCAGGTTCACCTACATGGGAGGTGAGTAGTCTGACCACTACACCAACGTGGCCCTGGGGAGAAAATAGGTGTGTTGGTAATGTGTACCTAGTATGAAATAGTTTTCATGCAAAATATTATTACACTGAGTGCGCACAAATGCGGTGCATTATCTCTTTAATGTAATTTTCTAGACTTGGTTAAGCTTTGTTGGCATGAGGTAGAGAAATATCCTGGAAGTAGAACTTTAACAGGGCTTCAGAAAAGTTTGGACTATACAACTTTAATTGTGATAAATTATGTAATTACTGTAAAATATAATGTATTTTATTATACTGTTAAGTAATTATTCACTAAGTATTAAGTGTCAGCACCGCTTACATTGCTGTAACCTCCCACACTTCCCTTCAGTCTCATTTAGAAATTTCTGGCTATGCCACTGCCTCTACTACTATTCACAACTTTACACTCTATTAAGAAAACTATGCTAAAGCACACCCATAGGAAAAAAATTAACGCTGACCTTGCCAAGTTGATTCTTGCCCTCTGGCCTCCGCTCAAGGACATGCCTCTCTCACCCACAGTGGTCATGTCACCATTAGGGAAGATAGTAAAGTCCCTCTGCAAGGCACAAACCCTCACAACCTCCAAGTACCTGCTGGGCTCATAGGGCTGTCCAAACAAGATGTTCTGCCGAACAGTGCCCAAGAACAGCCATGGTTCCTGGGATGCATATGATATGTCACCACCAACTGCTATAGTACCACTTGACAAGGGTAGGTCCCCCAGAATAGCTTGGAACAACGAACTCTGAAAGTGTAAAACAACAAAATAAGTGAAACAGCAAAGATGCATGTATTCAACAGACTCAGCATCAGATATGACATGATGACCACTGGGTAGCAAGGAGTAAGACATGGAATGACAGAGGCACATTCCTATAAAAAACAAATTGAATACCTTTTCAAATTGTATTGGGTCTAACAAATGATGTCACAGGTTATTTCTCAATTCATCAGTATACCAAAGGCGGTAACGAAATAACTGGAAAATGAAAGACTAAAGAATAAACCAATACATTATTTTTCCAAAATTTTTAAATACTGTACACTTTTTCAGAAATAGTTAAAATTTTATCAAAGACCTCATTACTTCTCAAATTACGACAGTCACCAGGGCAGTTATAATGGCCCATATACACTTAAAACAATAAATATATACATTTTTTGAAAAAGACTCAATTAAAAGTGGGTCATATCCGAGAGTTTTTGCCAAGCTCTTTTGTTTGTTTTAGAGTATTATTGTATTTTTACTTTTTTTTATATCTGCACCAATACCAATATATAGTAGTTGTAAAATCCAAGCTAAATATTTGTTAGTAGAACTGCGCTATAACAAGTCTGGGTTATAACAACACATTCATTAAAGTGACAATTTTTCACTGCATCACTGTGTAAAGTATTAAATACATAGTCAATATACATGCTTGTTTAATATATGTTACTTTTGTGTGATTCCTCACTGTAATGATAGTATAACTCTTTCTTAGAGTTGAAATATATGTAAATGGTTGGTGTGGGCAGCAAGTGTGTTAGACGTACAGCACAGGCAACTCTGGTTCTCTATCAGCTGTCATCCCAGCCAGTAAGGGTTTCGCATGAGAATCAAAACATTTTCTGGACTGTGCGCACCTCTGAATTATCTGTTTTATGTTTGTTTGTGNAATGGCCCATATACACTTAAAACAATAAATATATACATTTTTTGAAAAAGACTCAATTAAAAGTGGGTTATATCCGAGAGTTTTTGCCAAGCTCTTTTGTTTGTTTTAGAGTATTATTGTATTTTTACTTTTTTTTATATCTGCACCAATACCAATATATAGTAGTTGTAAAATCCAAGCTAAATATTTGTTAGTAGAACTGCGCTATAACAAGTCTGGGTTATAACAACACATTCATTAAAGTGACAATTTTTCACTGCATCACTGTGTAAAGTATTAAATACATAGTCAATATACATGCTTGTTTAATATATGTTACTTTTGTGTGATTCCTCACTGTAATGATAGTATAACTCTTTCTTAGAGTTGAAATATATGTAAATGGTTGGTGTGGGCAGCAAGTGTGTTAGACGTACAGCACAGGCAACTCTGGTTCTCTATCAGCTGTCATCCCAGCCAGTAAGGGTTTCACATGAGAATCAAAACATTTTCTGGACTGTGCGCACCTCTGAATTATCTGTTTTATGTTTGTTTGTGTGGAGGGAAGATGTGTTTAATTTTGTGGGCCTAGTTGCACATGGCCAAGTGTACTAGTGTTTTTTTGTTCAAGGGCAATGAAACCCTACGTGCGGAATATCGAGCGTGAGTTATTTGTGTGTTTGTCCAATCACATTGAGTAGACAGCATGTAATGTGGCCATTACATGCTGATCCATGTGATCACCACATGGTCAGACCATTGTCACCACACACACCCACAGCACATAAGCATTCAAACTCCTGAGATACCTCGTGCTAACTCTCTGCAGTTAGTTGGTGCCCTGGACTTATTCACATCTATAACCTCAAGACGGTTGTGTGAGTGCACTTCTGGTGGGTGATGAATCTCTCAGACAGCGATATTACCAAGGAGTCATCAAATTCAGTTGACAATCACTATCATTTGCATAATTTGTGTATTTTGCAGAAAATTTGTAGCTGCCACACATTTGGTCATGCACTCATAACAGCAATTTGTTCACTGTTAGTTGAAAACTTCTAAAAGTCCTGATTACAGTCTACTTTTTGTACATTTTGTATTTTTTTTTGCCATATTCTAAATTAACATTAATTTAGACCCAATGACTTTTTTCATGTGTTGATCAGGAGTAACAGTAAAATTGTTAGGAATGTAACATGTTACTAGAGAGCTCATCCTTACTCATACATGATTGAAATAGTCAGAAACTAAATAAAATAAATTCTGTGTTCACAAACTGAAAATCAAACTTTTAATGCAGCATCAGCCATGGAACTGCTGACTTGAATGGTAGCATGCTATGGGTGTTCAATAAAATATATGCAGTTACTGGTAGAAACTTTTTCAAACATTGAATGCAAAAGTATTCAATCAACTACAAAACAGCTATTATCAATAGCCATGTTTTCAATCCTCACGAATACTCTCAAAAATTATTAGACTAAAGTAGTGATGTCAAATTCACAATTAAGATGGCCTGTGATACATTAACTGCTTGATGGTAGTGTAAAAAACAGCCCACATTACATTATAACTAGAAACAAGATTATGATATGGTGAATAGCAACAAAACCAAAATGCATGTTAATACATTGCATAACACCGAAATTTAAGGTGATATATGAAATAAAACTAAATTAGCAAAAATCTCTATTTTATCAGTAAAAATTCAATTATTTTTTTGAACAAATTATATTCCAAATATTTTTGTACAAAAATGATCAAAGGAATGCACACTGTCTAGAAACTTCAGTCTACACCAGAAAGTATTTTAATATCAAAAATTTAATTATATGTTTTTGTTTATTCACTTTATTAAAAAAAGGCTGCTCTTGATTACATAGTTCTTTTAATGCTATGCATCACAAACTTTACTTGAACATGTGTTTGAATATGCATTTTTGTAAACTACACTCACTTGCAAAAGATTTGATTACACTGAAGGTACCATCACAGGCGCATGTAAGTGAGTACAGACACAGGACATAGTAGTATATATCTACAGAAAACATCAAAACACTGAACAACACGAAGTATGTATTGCAGGAAGCCAACACTTGCAAGATGCACTTAGTATGGTGTTGGACCACCCACAGCACAGAGACAGACGGCAATACGGTCTGGTATGGAGGCATACAGATGTTGACTGTTCTCCTGACGAAGATCCTGCCACAGCTGGCGTATCTGACACTCGAAATCCGCTGTAGTTGCCACTGGCCAAAGTGGCAGTCCAGTCTGGTCCTAAACGATCTCGATGGGCGAGAGGTCTGGAGATCTTGCTGTCCAAGGAAGCATGTTGACATCACAAAGGCAGGCCAGAGACATCTATGCTGTGTGAAGTCAGGCATCATCCTGCTGGAAAATGGGGTTGTCAAGCTGCATCAGAAAGGAGAGTGCTCATAGTTGCAGAAATTCCTGAGCGGATCTCTGCATAATAAAAGTTCCTTCAATCACCACCAACAGGGTGAAGGAGTTGTAGGAAATTGCACCCCACATCATGATACCTTTCGTTGGGGTGGTATGTTGCTCTACAATGAAGCGTGACGTGCCACGAGCGCTGTTGCATACATATATAAGCCTCAGCCTCTGGTACTCCTCCTAGTGTACCGTAGCACCAACCGCCGCCACTCTTTCCATCTCTGTACCATTCCTATTCACAAGTGAGTCAACTCCGCCGCCTGAGAGGGCGGAAGACACCCAGAGGACGGACTCCGCAGGACGCCGCGCTCTAGTCTGAGTGGGTGGACCCATCCTCTTGCTTGCCTTGCCCTGGCCAGCAGGCACCGAACGCGCACACTTGCAGCACATCAGAAGAGAACTCCTCCTTGCGGCCAGTTCCAGCCATTCCTCGCTCACCACGTATTTATTCTTATGCATGCCCTCTGAGCAAGGCAGTTCACTGGCAGTTCGCAAGCAGTTCTGACTGGAGCATCACCTGCAACTCTCGCTATCTTGCCACGTTTGCCTTCAGCAGTAACAGTATAACTTAGCCGTAGTATGTTACTATTGTCAGGACTTGTGTTTTCAACACCTCAGGCAGACCCTCTTGTTGCGGAGCCTTCTCCTTTCGCTTCAAGTTTGGCCAAGAGCCTCGTCCGTGCCAGGCTTGGTTTTACCAGGGTCACTCTCGCCCTCTCTTCTACCGCTATCTCGTTTTCGCCCTGCGGCAAAAAGCTTGGCAAACTTGGTCTCTCGTCCATCAGACGTTAGCGGGTACAGGTCGGAGATATATGTATTTGTAACTTCCTACTGACAAAATAAAACATATATCTACCAAGTAACCTCTTTTTGGTCCGATATTTCTCTTTTGCTTTCACCTTCCTTACCCGATTTGCTTCTGTGCACATATCCAATCATCTACTTCTAGGTGCACACACTACCACCACGATAGAGTGTCGAACCAAAAGTCACCACTGAAGGGCGCTCCCACCTCTTGTCAAAGTTTGGTTAGCTAGTTGCTGGTGGTAGTGCAACCCTCCTGGCGCCACTGTGGCAGGGGGAGAGAAAACTCCTCTGAGGCTCCTGAGGCTTGAGGAGAACAAACACATTGAGACATCACATCTCTCAGGCTACAAGCTGGTAATGCCTCTTACTTGAGAGCCGTGAAGTCCTTACGTGAGGAACGCTGTGAACCCAGAGGGGCAGTTGAGGTCAGTAGCAGGTAGCACCGCTCACTCAACTTCTCACCAAGGGGAATCAGGGGGCCCTCTCCACAAACCGCTATAGACCTAAGCACCGTCCCTCCTGAAGCGCACGCTCCTGTGCCGAATGAGCAATAGGACTCTGGCAGGGTCTACCCCAAAACACAGGCCCCAGGAAGAGTAGCTTCCTTCCCGGATGGACTACGCCAGATCTGTCCTCCCCAGCGCTGTAAATTTGAACAATAATTATGGTTGTGCCTGCGCCTCCAGGACACCCACTAAATCCTCTTACAAGGCATGAACAAGCCACCATCTTGCGACGAGCCACGTGCATCCCGCAGCACAGCTAAAATTCTGTACCTGCGGCACCAACATCAAAAGACACCTGGCACAACCTTCCAAAACCAGTGTCACTTCTTACTGACACACCCCCGAAACGGGCATTACCCGTAGTTACACGACCTACGTGCGCACCAGTAGCCGGGCAACTCTCACTTAACACCACTCGGCTTGCTACTGCAAATATTGTGCCTGTCAGGACCTATTCCAAGACAGCCTTCCGCCCAGCTCCACCATCCTCAGTCCAAAAGGTTATCGAGATACCAGCCCGGACATCAGGATCCCGAAAGTAATAAGGTAATAAACATCGTTAAGGAGACCCCATTTCCTTGGTCTCTAGGGGGATACTGGGGCCTGTTCACTTTCATTGTCATCATGTTGAGAGTTGATAAGGTGTCAAGTGTGGATCGCGATACTGGCCAGGAAGTCTGCAGACTCGAATTCCGCGGTCATATGTATCCAGACAGGACCATGAGTCACCACTGAACACCATTCATCGCCAATCCACAAGCTGCCATGCTGTCTATTCCCGGCAGAAGGTCACACGTGCTCGGTGATGCTCAGGTTGTAATGGTACACGTCACGGGACACCATAACAACAGATCCTGCTCTGCTAGCCACCTGGATAAGGTACTGGTGGACACAAGCATATCCCCAGCTGCCATGACATGTCCCTGGGTGGTGCACAGAGACACCCATGGCATGCTTACAAAATGATACAATACTCCCTGCTGGTGATCTTCCAAGGTCATCCCGAGCCTTCTCAACAGGTCTGTATACCCCCCTTGTTCACACTGTGTCCAACACTGACTCACAGTGTTGGCAGAATGGTTCAAGTGGCGAGCAATGCGCTGAAACATCCAACATGCCTCTCAGAGGCTGATGATACTGCCTCTCAAACTCATCCAACTGGCTTGTCAAATGCGCTGTTGAAGCATGCTGCATATGTTACTAAGTCCTTATTCTGTGTCTTGCAGCTATAAACGATGGAGGGACATGTATGCTGCCTAGCTGCACATTTGCATGAGCAAACCATATTAAACGCAACTGGGACACATGTCGAGCTATGATGATACTGGGTGGCAACCTTCGTTGTACTCACAGAATTTTTTTTTTTTTGCAAAACAGTATATATAGGATGTATACAAAAATAACTACAATAACACCAAAACCTTGAAATTTAAAACAAAATTCAATTAAAAATAAAACCACAAAATCTTGTCCCTAGTTATTACCTTCCCAGAGCCTACTGATCCCACCACTGCACACATTCTGCCTGGGGCAACATCCAGAGAGACATTGTGCAAGACACGTGATATTGAATCTTCCGTACACCACTTTGCACACGCCTTGTGGATCTTCACTCCTATGTCTACGTGCAGCAGTTTTCTACCAGCTGATATGTCATGTGTTATAATTTCTTCTTCTCTCAGAAGAAAATTCTGAAATTAAAATGATATGTGTGTAAGGGCAGCACTTGTACTTGTGCATGTAACACACAAGAATAACATGGAAAAGCAGTCATGCATAAAGGCAAGCTTGTACACACACACATATGTACACTCACTGAAAAACTCAAAACCAAAATAAAAACTGATTATTATACTGTAAATGATTGCCTTTGCTGACTAAAAAGAGTGTCTCTCCAAGACACTTTCTGTTATTTTATACATTTGTCTTTCAGTTAAAAGTCACAACAAAGTAATGAGCATTCAATCATAAATGTAAACATTTGGATTGAACATAAAATGATTTCAGGATTTTCATAACTTTTATTTCTTAAATTAAATGAGAGTAATATTACAGTGATCAGCATTCATAAACAATTTGGATAGAAATATACAAGTTTTTTTTTTAATTTTCTGACAGTAAGACAATATAATAAAGAGGTATGTAGTAGTTAAAGGGAAAATAGGATGTGAGTAAGCTGAAACATCGTTACAAAGAATTTCACATATGCTGGTGCATTGTTCAGAAATGAGAACACATATGAAATCAGAGTACATTGGAATATATTTAATTTGACTGATTCGCTATGCTATGAATATATGTATACCATAAATAAGTAAACATACTCAGAGGGATCTCACAGTAAACAAATTGACAGAAGTGATTAAAATTTCAAATAAATATACACATTGTAATGACGCAATATTCTTAATTTTCGGGACACGTGTTTAAATTTCTTTCGTTTTTCTTAAGCTTTGCTAAGCTTCATAATATTTTTATCCGGCATTCAAAATTAAAGCCGCGGTGGCTCGTTTCCCGTGATAGTTTGTTTATCTGGCGTACGGGTGCTATTTTACGGTTATCGGGCGGACGGTTACAGTTTCGTTTCGAACTTTGGAGTTTTGTGAAGCATCAGCATTATTTAGAAACTTTCAGGCTGCGTCGTACAAGTTTTGTTGTATGAGAAGTTTGTTTACGTTGACGGCGCAGTATTAGTTCCTGCGGCGTAGTTACGATAACGTGTTGAGAGCGGGACACAGTGCAGTTTTTGATGACGCTGCTGGCAGATGCCGGATGCCGTGCCCTTATCTCAGGAGAGGGGGGTGAGAGGCAGCACGCAAAAGACGCGTCTGTCTGTCACCCTNCCCCTTATCTCAGGAGAGGGGGGTGAGAGGCAGCACGCAAAAGACGCGTCTGTCTGTCACCCTTCGAGCAGGTACTTCAAGTCAGTCGGCGGCGAGGGCAGTCGCCCTTCAGTTCCGTCAAGAATGCTCGTTTAAGTCGCGTCGGCCGGGACGATAACCCCCACATCGGCAACTAAACTTTGTTATTTTAATTCTCCGCCGGTGTGGGAGGTAGCAGCATTTAAATTCCTTCGGGACAGTTTTGAGACAGGAATAATACGTAAACGACTGTGGCGTTGTTTTCTGCACTTGAATGGTTAATTGTGAAGGTTCGTACTCTGCATACTGGAACTTCGTATGTGAACTGTGTCATTCAAATGATAAATAAAGTATAGAACAAAATACGCTGGAACTTGAACTTATTTCTTAATTAATCGGCGTCAATTGTACTGAGTCTCGTGTTCCACCTTTGAGCAAGCCGTGGCAACGTAACATCGGCTGTAACTGCAAGCCGAACGTCGTTACAACATGTTANGTGTTCCACCTTTGAGCAAGCCGTGGCAACGTAACATCGGCTGTAACTGCAAGCCGAACGTCGTTACAACATGTTATAATTTCCATTCCTCCTACAACATTTTTCATTTTGGGATGAAGTGAGAACATTTTTGCAGCAATCTCATTTTTGAAATGTCATCAGTAATTNCTACAACATTTTTCATTTTGGGATGAAGTGAGAACATTTTTGCAGCAATCTCATTTTTGAAATGTCATCAGTAATTAAATTAGTTAATATTTTGAAAGGATATGCATCTCTTATTATTTACAACTGTAACAGTGGAAAACATTTCAGAGCAGTGAAACCTGTTTCCATAACGTTTTCAGAAAAAAAAAAGNTATTTACAACTGTAACAGTGGAAAACATTTCAGAGCAGTGAAACCTGTTTCCATAACGTTTTCAGAAAAAAAAAAGTACTTTAACAGTTCAAATGCCACTTAAACCCACATTTATCCACGAGTTCCAAAGCTGGCCACACAGCATGTTTCGTTATAAAATAATCAACTTTTAAATGGGTCATGAGTATGCTCTGCCAAGAACATTTGTGAGATAATTTGTGTGACATGCCTTAGTGAGCAGATGTGCCTTC
>NQII01006402.1:0-12260 GCA_002778355.1 Clitarchus hookeri
ACTTCCGGAACCTATACACTGGATGTCACAAATTAAGGTTTACACCATTTATACGTTAATAACACAGATACTATTGAAGGAAATCTGATGGGATCGAGTGTATTTGACACAGTAAGGACAACATTAGGTATGCCCGAGCGCGTGCAGCCAATCTGCTTTCGTCTCTTCCGCTTGCAGCCACGGGTAGGGACAATATAGTTGTCGAGGAAACGGTGGAGGTCACGAGGCTTTCTTTAGAGTAATATAAGTGGATTTTACAGCGTCACTAGAAATGTGAGAGCATGATTGAGGCACAGAGACAATGGAGGGCAGAGTTCGGTAATGCGCCACCGTCACGTATAACAATGACACGAGTATGTGGCAAGTTTAGGAAGGGCAGATCAGTGTGTGATGCGAAGAAAGGACAGTGCGGCAGAAAGAGAACGACAACAAACGAAGGAACTGTGGAGGCTGTGTTTCATACATTCACACATTCCCCCTTATAATTAGAACACCGTACAGCAAACTACGCTTGAGTCAAGTGTCAGTAAAACAAATGTCGATCGCATTTAAAAGTAAGTAAAGTGGTGTCCCTATTCCCACGTTACTTCACTGTTTAAATGAAGAGACCCACACAGGCGTGTCGAAATTTGTGAGTGCCCTGTGAACCTGTACAACGACCAGGAACGTTTTAATGATGTGTTTGCTTGTTCCAATGAGGCAACCTTTAGATTGAATGAAACCGTGTAACACCACAACTGTGTGTACTGGGCCGATAAAAATCCCACTCTCTGGTAAATCAAGAAGTTAATGTTCCTGGATCAACAGTTTTGTGCGCGTGTGTACCAGTGAACATGTGGAACCATTCATCTCTGACAGAACGACGACAGGGAGAAGTTACAATAATAACAACAACAGAAAATGCTTGTAATTGCTCTAGTCCCCAGCTTTTTAAGCCATCACTGTATTTACGGCGTTCTCTAGATATAAAATTACTATATTTCAGGATCATTGGTAGATCGAATCCGCATGAAGTGCTGTTTTTACGATTTTAATTGGGACAAATTTATTCCAAGAAAGCCTCATTGATCATCCATGTCTGCAAGCCCCTGTGGATATGGGAAGCAAGCTCCCCCCTCTCCAAAAAGCTGCCACAGCACCATTCGCGGTTTACAGCGACTTCCGCCCCACTGGGCATAATCCGAAATATTTCCATACTTATACCCCTCTGGATATGTCATTTCCTACAAAGCCCCTATCCACCATCACTCCGGCTAACGATTTTAGGGAATAAATACACAAGATATCCACCTGCCACCCCGCCGAAATACGTAGAAAGACCCGCCCCCCAGCAAGCCAAGCTGGCTTCACTAGTGTTCATAGTAATTGCGTTAGGTATGCCCATCTTATCTTTCTACAATTCAGGCATTGCCGGGTGCTATTTTCAAACACACTGCCCGCACAAGTCTATCCTCTATGTGACATCCGGGCATCAGGTGGTTATCAGTACCCACCGAGTGCAAGCCCCATCAGAGCTGTCCTCCTGACTCTCTCCGACTGAGGGAACCTCTCGAGTACTGAGGCGAGCCTGTTCCCCTCCTTAATTTACTCCAACACTAGGGTTCTCCACTCGAGTGGGCTAGTGCCCAAACTACGGAATAGTCCATTATCATTCTCATTAATTTATTTACAGAGAAATTCAACCTTTGGGTCACTATGGTCTGACCATAAACGAGTCGACCGACCTGCCACCAGAAACCACCATCACGATTGCCCATGATTTAAGATTAGCCAGGGAGGTAGATATCCTTTATAGTAAAACTTGGCATAGGGAACTCACGGGAGTTTCCCACATTTGCTGACCCTCACTCGGAGGGTCACCCAGTGGTACCACAAGTAGGTGTGGGTTCCCTTGGGCTAATAAAGAATATTAGCTTGTGCATGTCTAGCTCTTTCCGCAACTATGATTTCGGTTGAATTATGATTCTTGGAATGGCAACACTCATGACACAATTATAGGTCAGCAGAATACTCGCGCTCACCTAAGGTGGTCCTACTAGGCTGGGAGCGATTTCCACTTCGAGTAGTCGAGGTAACCCAACAAGTTATAGTAAAACAGCCCCAGGCACTTGGGAGACCCCAGGGGATGGTTGAGATACCCCTGGGAGTTTCCGCCCTCCTAGAATTCCCTAACGACTGGAACAACCTTACAGCCATTACAACTAGGCCACTGTCGCCCAAAGGTGGCCACCATTGAGCACTGAGAGTCATAGTTACTCCCACCTATGTGAAAATTAAACATATTCTGAACTCAGTTCAGCATGCTGGTTTTCACATTCTCCTGTTTCTGATCCCTAAGGCCTTTGCAGAAAACAACTTACTGAGCATTAACGCAACAGTACACACAGCAGTCCAGCACCTATTCTATCCACACATTCCAAGTGTTACATCTTGTCACCTCTCCAATAGCTCCAGATAAATTATGCTGTGTCGTACTGCCCAAGGAAAACTGCATCCAGAATCTTTCGTTGATCACCAAGCTTTTGTTGCGCACTATTTTAGTGCACAAATCGGCTGCAATTTAATGCAATCTGATAGAAAGAAATACACCATTTCCGATCACTGTGGGTTGGCGTGGATACCACATCATCTCTCAACAGCAATGTACAGGGTTGAAACTGTACCTACCACCTTGATGGGGCAATGGCCTATCCAATCTCTATGAACGCGCTTCGTGAACGGGTCCTTTTACTAGGCGGGCAAGACCATCGTCTCTTCTTTAGCAAGTTTCAACCCTTCGAAACCACCTCTAGCACAGATGACACGCGGCTTTTATTCCCTCAGGAGATAATCATAGGTACCAATCACTTTCTCTCCCAGAGTACTAAGGCCGTAAGTGTCACCACTGACTTCTCCGGCTGGGGTACTGACTTCTAGTAATGGCCGTCCAGGGAAATACCCACCTCCAGGAGATTCAAACGATTCCACTCAGAGTCCGACCATCGATTGAATCGGCCAAAATCCGGGGCTTCTCGCTGATCCCATGGGTCCCCATGCACAACAAGTTTTCAACCAGTATGAACCAACCCCTCCAGGGCACAAGACAGTCCCTTCGCAGGATCTCCACCACTCCGAGATCTACCCACCACTGCAGGCCCTGTTTTGGGTCAGTGCATTTGGCTCGCAGGTTATCACCGCAGGCGAGGGACACATTCATCCTCTGGAAAGCTAACACATGATCTCGCCATAGCTTTTCGCCAGTGCACTAGTGAGCCTCCACCACTGGCCCATAATCGTCCTTACTACATCAGCCACGTCGCAAGCACCATGTTTCCAGCCCAGACCTTTCGAGGTTGAGGAGCACTAGGTTATATATCCGCATCGCTGCCACATTTCAGGTACTGTGCTGTGGCTCTGTAAGATCTACAGGAGCAATCTTTTCCCTGGCCAGGAATCGAGAAGGCCTCACCGGGGCTCGTCAGCTAGGCCTTCTAGCCCATCACGAGACCAAGTACTGTGTGTCGTGGTGGTCCGATGGGTGGAAGCACCGCTTCATGCCGATCTGCTCTTATACCCATTACAGGTCGGTTGTATAACCAACATCAGGTTTCAGCTAGGAGATGGTGAAATGTGGTTAGCCATTACCATAGTCACGACTACCCAAACAGACATCAGGTGGGAATGTCTTATTCTTTACACTACCTAATCGCAGGCAGTGCGGCTACACTACTTTCGAAGAGTGCACTTTCAGCACAAGCCACCATCGTCTTACACCCATTATAGGCTGGTTCCACGACCATCTACCCAGCTCCAACCCTTCCTCCCCCTGGGCCGGTGAAAGTTACAGTACAGTGTTGAAGGAAAACATTGTGCCAGCGTTTCACCGACTCTACCCAGATTAACATTGTTTTTTTCCAGCAGGACAACGTACCGCCACATCCATCGACACTTTCGGTCGCTCCTAGATGAAATATTAGTTGGGAGGTTGATAGGCTGAAAGAGAAATGTTGAGTATATACTCAGATCTCCAGATTAAACGCTGTTAGATGTTTATCTGTGGGTTACTCTAAAGAACGATGTGTACGTCTAAAAGTGATGGACACTGGGTGTCATGAGAGACGCAATTGTGCCATCCTGTGAATCCACTCCCACTGTTATTTACATTTGCACACACAAAATGTTGTACTTATATCGTCAAATAGGAGTTGTCTCATTACTTTGTACTTAATAGTTTCTCTACTATTCGGTATCAAAGAGTGCCGGTATTAACTTGGGAGACTGAACATCAACATATATGAATAATTTATTTCTTAAACAGGACTTCTCGGGACTACTGCAACATATTTAACAAAAAAAGTTTGTCTCTGCGGTTCAAAATTGATCGAAATGGACTCAGATTTTCCCCAGTTCATAACAAGATAATGGTGCATTCTAATCTAGTAGTAGGTTTTTCTCGGGACCTATGTTTCTTAGATATAAGCTAATAATTTTAATGTAGAAGTCCTCTTTCTCTAATATACCAGAATTTTGCAATAAATGTTAAATGTACCTTATATATTATACCATTTGAACCTATTTCTCAGGATAACTGTTGCCTGATGTTACACTGATACAAACTATAGAACTTCTAACATTAATTATGTATAAAAGGTTGAGATCTCAAACAGATTTTGTATCCTTTAGTATTCGTCATCACGAATTACTTCTTCCCCTGCTTCCACTATTGAACCAGTTTAACAGTTGTTTGAAAAGCCGTTGTGTTCCTCTGAAATGTAATCAAGCAGCCACTTTATGTCACTGAGGATATTTGCAATTATTTTAGCTTTCCCATCAGGATAAGCCTTCGTATCTGATAATTATATCGGTGGCGAGGATTCAAATCTGAAAGTGTGATGAATAGGCCCGTAGTTTTTTGCATCTACATTACTGCTGTTATCTGCACTGTACGTAAACTTCATGAATGTTGATACATAAAATGCAACCTTCTGGTCACGTGGAATATTGCGTCCTTGTCACTGCAATCAGAGACATTTTCCTTTGTAAATTTTTTTCACCAGCTATTAAAGTCAAGAATGTCATGTTTCTACTAACTTCACTTAAAACTTGCCTGCTCTGCTTGATCAAATAATTTATTCAACATACTATTTCTTACAATATACCCTACCCATCTTTCCAATATTTCGCTTTACCAATACAAATTATTAGTAATTGGCAAATAAATAGTGGCCATTCATAGTGGAATAATGGGTGATTGACTTAAATTTAGGAAATAAAATCAAAGATGATAAAAATTTGAAAACAGTATTGTTTTCATTTTGTCTATATCGCCCATCAGAAAAAGGAAATTATGGTTAACTTCAGTAGAGATATCAGATTGTTTATAATCTTGAAGAAAGGAACAGGTTTTTCTGAATAGTTAACAATTACAACGCCCTTGGTTCTACTTCTTTTAATTACGTCCTTCTATATTCCACTCCTTTTAAACCTTTCTTAATGGTCATTATTTACTTAAACAACAACATAAACGTCCCAGGACCCTATCTTGTAACTCGCAGTTACAACTGCCAATCATAGTCTCACTCGTATACGTGTTACCATATGCGAGATCTCGCCAGCTAGAGCAATACGGGCAGAAAACTGTCTCCTGGAAAGGTCCGGTTACTGCATGAAACAGTAAATTATTTACCACACTATGAAGGACTTCGAGAGGTCGGAGATGAACGGTTTATCCGTAAAATGATAGCTCTGCCTTTCAAAATCGCATATGTACACATAAATCAAAATCACCATAAGTGGTGAAGTCTGGTTTCTGAAACAGCTTATTCATATACACTGAGGCGACAAAAGTCATGGGATACCTCCTAATATCTTGTCGGACCTCCTTTTACCCGGTGAAGTGTAGCAACTCGACGTGGCATGGACTGAACAAGTTGTTGGAAGTCCCCAGCAGAAATATTGAGCCATGCTGCCTCTATAGACGTCCATAATTGCGAAAGTGTTGCCGGTGCATGAATTTGTGCACGAATTGACTTCTCGATTATGTCCCGTAAATGTTCGATGAGATTCATGTCGAGCGATCTTGGTGGCCAACTCCTTCGCTGGAACTGTCCAGAATGTTTTTCAAAACATTCGCGAACAATTGTGGCCCAGTAACAGTGCGCATTTTCATCCATAAAAATGCCATCGTTGTTTGGGTACACGAGGTCCATGAATGGCTGCAGGTGGTCTCCAAGTAGCTGAACATAACCCTTTCTAGTAAATGATCGGTTCAGTTTGACCAGAGGACACAGTCCATTCCATGTAAAAACAGCCCACACCATTATGAAGCCACCACCAGCTTTCACAGTTCCTTGTTTACAACTTGGGTCCATGGATTCGTGGGGTCTGCGCCACAATCGAACCCTACAGTCAGCTCTTACCAACTGAAATCGGGACTCATCTGATCAAGCCATGGTTTTCTAGTCGTCTAGGGTCCAACCGATATGGTCACGAGCCCAGGAGAGGCGCTGCAGTCGATGTCAAGCTGTTAGCGACGGCTCTCTGGTCGGTCTTCTGCTGGCATAGCCCAGTACAGCCAAAGTTCGCTGCACTGTTCTAACGGACACATCCGTCGTACGTCTTAAATTGATTCCTGCGGCTATTTCACGCAGTGTTGCTTGTCTGTTAACAGTGATCATTCTTCGCACACATCGTTGTTCTCGGTCATTAAGTGCAGGCCGTCGGCCACTGCGTTGTCCATGGTGGGAGATTATGCCTAAAATGAGGTATTCTCGGCACACTCTTCACTCTGTGGATCTCGGGATGTTGAATTCCCTAACAATTTCCGAAATGGAATGTCCCATGCGTCTAGCTTCAAATACCATTCCACGTTCAAAGTCAGTTAATTCCTGCCGTGTGGACATAATCACGTCAGAAACCTTTTCACATGAAGCACTTGACTACAAATGAAAGCCCAACCAATCCACTGTACATTTATACATATTCTACGCGATAATACTGCCATCTTTGTATTTGCATATTGTTATCCCATGACTTTTGTCACCTCTGTGTACATTCACGCTGTTATGAGCCTGGTTGGCTAATAACTCTCTTATTGTAAAAGCTTAATGTTAATAAAACTCGTCAGATAATGTTGTGCTCTACCAAAGTCATTGAGTGATTATTTGAGATACGCCTCTACTCACATACTTTTAAGTACGAATTGGCTGGAAAGCTAGTTCATAACAACGAACACCTACACACACACACATATATATATTGAAATATAAAGACAAAGTAGTGTATATAGACCGTCAACGTAACACTCATAAGCACACCCTGATGAAATTTTACCACAGATATGTGTGTAACCAATTATATTTGTATCTCAGGAACACTTCCATCAGGCAGTCTCCGTAGACTACCAACAACATACAAGAGACACTACGAATACACAAATCAAAACTACCACTAGTTACTGATCAAAGTAATTACTCACGGAGACTTTAGTGGAAACAAATGTGATTTAATTAAATAATTAATATTTCAGTTTAAATACCATGAATTAATAAAAAATCTGTGTAATACTCTGTATTATGCAACAGCTCTTTTCCTGTTTTCAAAATTGACTTAGCTCTGTGTAGTCGTAACTCTCTTACGTATCTATTATATGCAATTCGAAACGTAATTTAGTTTCTTAGTTTTTAAAAATTAAATTTAAAAAATTTAAATAAAATTAATAAATAATTTTTATACACTAACTCAGTTGGGAGAACATGAGAACTCAGTTCAGGGGCTCCGCATGTATACAGGTAGTGCAGTTTTCATTAATTGACGATCCAAGATGGTTTCACGTAAGACAGATTATTTTCTCAAGAATCCTTTGTTATTATATGGGCGTGGTGTCTGTGACGAAAATTCATCACATTTAACATAAAATAAATCTTGATTAGGAAGCAATTCTTGAGATCTTCGGTAGCGCGCTCCGCTGGTCGTGGGCCTTAGTATTCCCTCACTAGGCTTTCCAGCCTTAGGTACCTTACCGTACCACACGCAATCGCGGTAGCTGAAAATTATGTTTAAAAATAATCAGCCTAGATGGCGCGTGCAGACTTAAAACATTCTTATTGAAATGCTACGCATTTTCACCCTGTCGGCAGTGTACGTTTCTGTACGGGACTCGGCGAACTAACCGGCAACACTTCGCAATAGCAGGGAACACTAAGCCATAGAAGAGGAACACTGTAATAGAACATGCTAATTATTTTTCTAATTTGAGAGATTTGGAAGGAACATAACACATAGCGGGATAGAAATTTAGATGGAGCCACGGCGGAATGCAAGAATGGAAGAAAACCGGAGCACACCGAGAAAACACGCCAATCAACGGCAACGTGCACATTAACAACCCTAATTCTTGGCTACGGTGACATACAGTTTTTTTCTGGTTAGTAAAAAGAGAATTCAAGTTCTTCCCTCTGGAAAAAGAAATAAATACATAAGGGGACCGTCTACCTGTCGTTTGAACTGTTGCAAAATTGTTCGAATTAAAATTTTAATTAAAAAAAATGAAATGTCTAAATGTGCGAATTATGTTCAGATCTGCGAATAGAACACACACTTCAGACAATGCCTGTTGATTACTTCCAAGACATCGCCGCATGATCAACACAATTTCAGAGCGATCCATCATACCTAAAAACTCCTTCTCCAAAGTGATCTAAGTCAAAATATTCTAGTCAGTTACATACGAAGATCTCGAGGTACAGGGACCTGAAATGAATTGCGCTACATACTTATCATCCATAAAATGGTAGGACCACCACTTCAAGTCTCGAAGGTATACACAGCAGGACGAGAACACTGCACGCCAGTTCACACACAGCCTTGCGCTTAGCGGCGATGGGGTTACTCGATCCACGTAGCAGCGTCGCCCTTATCGCTCCCACACTTCTCGGCCTCAGACATGGGAAAAAGCTACAGGTAGGCACGCCCCTTAAGGTTTAGATATTTCGTGTTTACACGTTGCTACTGCTAACACCTTTTT
Organism: Clitarchus hookeri; assembly: GCA_002778355.1. Lineage (NCBI taxonomy): Eukaryota > Metazoa > Arthropoda > Insecta > Phasmatodea > Phasmatidae > Clitarchus > Clitarchus hookeri. The sequence continues at coordinate 9,005 of NQII01006402.1, forward strand.
CCGACATTGCAGTTTCATTAACGAGTATACTTGTCATAAACTACCCGACAAACATATAGGTTCCCCAACACGCCTCTCACCCACTACAATGCTATTATACAACCACCAAAAACAGAAAAAATTGTTATAACTAAAATACTTTTTAATGTAATTAATCTTTTATCTAAAACATAATGATAACTACAAAAATTAAAATCCTTTATTATTAAATAATAAATTTAACGAAATCTATAACTAACTGTTAATCCAGTAGAAAAATAATACATAAAATAAGCAAATAAATAAATAAATCCTATAGAATAAATCTCTAAAATTAAATCCTTTGAATCCACTACGATGCTAGAGAACATTCATCGTTATCTTCTGTTACGTTGAATGTGGACAACGCAGAGGAACGCTGGTCTGCACAGGCTGTTTTCTATGCCTCTCGCCGCAACGTAACCAGCAGCTACTACGACTAGAAGAGAGTCTGGACGATAGTCTCACTCCAGAGTCGGCANGTCTCACTTCAGAGTCGGCAGGGGCGCGGAGAGTAGATAAAAGGGGGCAAAAATCTCCACTGGTGGCGTTATGCGCCGCACACACATACCTGGCTAAAGATAAGGCACGCCTTGCATATCTAATAAAATTGCGGATTTAATATCTTTTTTTTTTTTTATTTGCGTGTGAATGTCGGGCATCTCGGCGACTCCTGGTGCTACGCGACTGCAGGGCAAGGTCTATTTTATTTAAACATCTTATACTTTCAACATAAGTATATTACACTCGAAATAACGTTAACAAAGAAAGTTTTTTTAGCATTCTTTTCTCAGAAAGATATGCTTATAAACAACTCCTGGGATGTCGATCTGATTGTATGCCCCCCCCCCACTAATAACTTTTGAATCCGTTAACCGAATTTCACCAAACACGGTATACATATAGAACCTAGCGTGGAAAGTCGACTTTTACAGTATTCTATCACGCCGGGTGCTAATCTTCAAAATGGCGGGAACCACTAAAATAATTTTAAACGAAATTTAATTTGTTTAAGTGCCTTATGTAAGAATTAAATTTAGAAAGCGATAATGCTTCCAGTCCACCATTTTGGAAGGTATAAGAATATAGCCGGGTGCTGATTTTCAAAATGGTAGCAATTTTTAAATCTCGGGATCTGTGTTATATATAGGGAACCACTAACCGAATTTAAACCAAATTTCATAACTTGGCATCCATAACGTTACTAGTCCGCCATTTTTCTCCATGAAAAAAACATGATTTTATATTATATGTCTGGAACTACTCAAACCAATCTCTGCCAAGTTTGCCATATATGTAGTGCTATTGTAAACCATGTGAATATGTACTATTGAAATGTAATATAAACTTAATGTCAAAATTATGGTTATTTAATATTTTAGGTTTATTTGTTATATCAACTATACTGTTTGACTAATTTCAACAAAATTTTGTATGATGAAAGTAGCTATTACAAGCATCAAATGTGTCAGTACATAACCTCTTGTGTACGCCATTTTGTAAGAAAGCGAAACAAGAAAATTTTAGTCTTTATGTTCTACCTCGGGAAGCAATCGACCTATTCCTACCAAGTTTGTCACTCAAGTAGTCTAGTAATAATAAAGGTGATATAAATCGATATGTTGTAAGTGCCTACGACACTTATTTTCAATATTGTGGCCATATAAACATTTCAGATAGGGAACCTATATCTGCGAAACCATGTCACCAATTTCATCAAAACTTTGTATGCTGGAAGGATATATTAAAACAATTAAAAGTGTCGAAAAAGCCTCTTTGGTCCACTGTTTTTTAAGATGGTACTACATCATGAAATTAAGTTTGGTGATGTCTCACTTATAAGGCAATAATGGTCAGTTTAAAATAATAATTTAAAATTTTTCCCTTTAAAGAATTTTTTGTTTTCGCCAATAAGTACGAGCTAATTAAATGTCACCACTCTATTCAATGCTATCTTCTGGAGTGGGGAACCAGGATTTCTCGAATACAAGTAAGTTATGTCACATTAATCATGAAACACACTTGGTAATGATCAAACATGCTAAGCAATAACAGAATGTGCAGAGTTCTAGACCAAATACACTATTGTGTACTTCTATTTTCACGATTATAACCGAACATGTCTTCCTGATAATACAAACTGCAATGAAGCCAAACAACTGGGAAATAAAATTACTAGTTTGCGACAATTCACAAAAAATATACAGTAGAAAACATGTTTCAATACAATTTATTATATAAAACACAATTTTAATTAGCAAAACAACCTTTACAACGACTTATAAAATTCATATCACAGCAGTAATTCTCAGAGTTGTTAATAATTTGTTCCATTTATTACAGTTCTTTGAAACTTGGTATTTGCCTTGGAGCACCACAAAGAGAAAAATTCAACATTAAAAATATATTGTTAGCTCCAGAAAAACAAATATTTAAAAAATACTAAATCAAAATTCAAAATTTAATTAACAACTTATTAAAAACGTTACAATTTTCTTTGACTAAAAGACAGCACCCATTTGACTATAAAAACTCGTAATAAGGAGGGCAGCTTCCATTCCGTAGAATACTTTAAAGCAATTAAAGAGAATGCAAAATAATTACGGCGGGAGGCAGCCACGTAAGAACCAGTACGGCTCCAACTGTTAGCCATTACAAAGAACAAACACAATATTAAAAGATTCCCACTCCAACGATATAGTCGTGGAAACAGCAAAAATTGGATACTCATAATACTTGGGAGGTTAACAAGGACAAACGAAACGTTAAAAAAAAAAGAAACACAGCAATGCGACACCATAGTTAAGCCGGAACCTAATTTTGAAGGGAGACTGAATTAAAATTTTTAAATGGCTTAGCCTTTCTGCACACCCAAGATACATTACAACTACGCCACACCAATTAAAAAAAAAAAAAACATTAAAACCCAAACGCAAGGATAGCGTTCGTCACGGCTTACAGTTTTACTGCACCATCGCTCATTAGCTAAACTGGTATACTCCGTTAGCTGAGTAACGCAATGCCGTTGAGAACGTTTTGAGAACATTTCATTCACTTCTTTATTCACAAATTCCAGCCCATTATCACTTCTGAACAATTTTACTTTGTTCCCAGTTAAAATCTCCGCCTTATTAATGAAATCTTCTATGCAGTTCTTCACCTGATGCTTATTTTTAATGAAATAGACACTTCTATAATTTGAGAAGTCGTCCTTTAACACTACGAAATACCTCGACCC
>NQII01006402.1:13052-52906 GCA_002778355.1 Clitarchus hookeri
TGTTGAGGTTTAATGAATAAAGGCCTTTTAATAAACGAAATGTTTTATTATACTTTAACAGCAAAACTGATACAACAATGTTGACCGTTATATATTTATCAACTAGAAAAAACAAAACACTACACAGTGTTGCCAACAACTTAAAACTGAAGTTACCAAATAATAATTATTACATTGCCATATTTTAACATTCACTTAATGGAAGAGTAAAAAAAAAAAACTAGCATATAATTAAATCCACTTGTTTTTATTGAAAACGCAAATAATTACTGGTATTGTTTCATAAACGTTCAAAGATATCGAAGAAAATAAACTCCAATGTTTTCGTTGATCAACCTCCATTTTGATGGCGCATTTGGTAGTGCGTGATTTTACTGATCGGTTTTGCTTATCGTCTTTTTACGTTCATTATTAGTTTTTCGAACAATTCCGGAGGAGGAAACTTTCCTAAAATTATGATTTTAATAACGGATATAAGTTGTGCGAAATTATCTTTATATAAATGAATAAAACGGCATAATGTTTAAACCAGAACAATTGGGAAATATTATCTAATGACCTGTGCTAAGTTTTACAGCTTTAATGTACAGTTATGGATATACCATACGCAAATTTAAATTTTCAACTTTTTCAGCACCGGGCACATGTTGCCGATGATTTATGTTAAATAGATTTTTTACTGCCTTTCCAGTGCATCAAATGAGAATCTTCTTAACATTTAAGTTCCTCTTTGTTGAAGCAGTTTTATTTTCAGATTTTCAGGCTTATTTATTTCATGTCATACATTCACCGCATCTATATGTATTAAGCGAGACGTTACAGAGAATGAAATCTAGGTACAACTCTATTTTGTCAATTTCGCAAACCAAATTAATGTTTCAATTTAACAAAAAAACTTAAGAGTTTGAGTAAAAATTATTTAAGAAAGTGATAAGTAATGTTACATTAATATTACACTTTTTGTAATATTTTATGTTTTTATGTAGTGGACTGTTTGACACATTGGAAAACTTACTTTTAACTGCTGGGTCTACAGTCACCGGGGCTTGAGAAAATAACGAATATACAAGTTTTAAATTTCGTACTTGCTCTCGGGTTAACGATCCCATACATCATACAGAACATTCAGGTTGTCTGAACTGCTTTGCCAGAGTATAGAAGACAGAGTGAACGAGGTTGTCTGCTCTCTATCATCCGCCATGTTTTTTTTACAGTTGTAAATGGGTGATATGCCTTTACTTTTGCAGACAGCTAGTATTGTAAGACAATTATTAATTTTAATGAATTTTTGCTTTAATCTTTTATTTAATGCCACTTTATTAGCAAGTAACCCGTGTTAAAATAGTAAGCGTTTCATTTATCGTTAATATACCTTGTAAATTACTGCTTACAATTTAAAAAAAAAGCATAACTAATTTGATAATTATAATTTTAATTGTGTATTAATTGGCTCAGATTATTATTAACATCCGAAATGTTCATCGATTGCTTTGATAGGCTTTTTTTTTTTCCAGAAAACATAGCGCGTTATCCCAAATAGAGAGAGAGAGAGAGAGAGAGAGAGAGAGAGAGAGAGAGAGAGTACCAGAGAGCTTGAGTACAGTTCTATTCTTTGGTGCAGGTTGCAGTGGTGCAGTGGTCAGACTACTCGCCCCCCCCCCCACCAAGACGAACCGGTTTCGATTCCCGGCGGGGTAACCTGTATTTCCGCATGAAAAAAACATGGCGTACGTGCAGTTGGCCGTAAGGCTTTCTCGGGACACAGATTTTTCCCTGCTCTTGCATTCCGCAGAGGTTCCATCTCTACTTCATTCCACCTTCACCGATGCTCAAAGATTTCTCTGTCACTACAAGAAATGTGTAGGCAAATTACTACGAATGGATGCAGAAAACCGATTTTCAGAGAAAATATTTTTAACTGGGACATTCTGCAGATTCAATTGGTCATGAAAAGTAATGCCACTGAACATCCCGCATTGTAGTATGACACGCGTGCATTTGAAACCCGTAGTTAAATTTCAGTGGCTTTAGGTTTTGGTAGTGCTAAACGTCAAAGTATTTAGCACCGGTGACGATGCCGTGAAGGTGGAGCACTGGCGGAATGCAAAGGCGGGGGGAAACGGGAGTGCTTCACGAAAACCCTCCAGCCGACGGCAACGCCCTCCACATTTCCCATATGAGAAAATCCTGTTTACCCCCGCTGGGAATCCAACCCAGTCCACCTTATTAAGAAGTGAGTAGTATTATGACTGTACAACCGTGGCTCCAAATCCCACATTAGTCCAGTATTTGAGGATGCTGCTCAGTCGCTTCAATATAACCAGGGAAAGGAAGATTCCCCGATATAATTTCAGGACAAACTGGACATCGCGTGTGTGTTTTATTCAGTTTTGCAGCTGGATAACAGTTACTGGCACACGCCTGGTGTGACTTTTGGCCATTGACAAACCCACAAGGAAACATGGAACGAATGCCGTGGTACCTGGTCGAATGTAAAGCCGGCTGCCCACTGGGGCAGGTATCAGCCCACCCCCCCTCTCAAAAAGCTGTGGCTCGAGTATGCAGAAAAGGGAGTAGTTTAGTCCACTTATAATTAAACACAAGAAATATTACTGTCTGCTAATGCAACACAAAAATCTACGAGCCACGTAGCCTTAAATACAGGATGAATAGCGCTATAAAACTAGCGTGCCTGTTCTTCGTAATCCCGACTGACTAAAATATTCACCGGCACTAGAGCCGTTCGGCTGGGTGTATTTCGTTAGCTCTAGACCTACGAGCGAGGGAACTCTAAGGGTGATCCGGGCATACTAATCGTAATGCTTCACATCTTTTACGCTCATTACGCAGGACGTGCAGTTTTCCTCATCGGCAAGGCACCTTTTCGCGCCTTTCAGCGTTTGCTTTCGCTTAAACGAGCAACTGTGAATAAACGAGTGCGGTGGAAATTCGTTTACAACTCCGAAGAACCTGAACCACGATTTTGGAAACTTAAAAATGAAGTAGTCAATCATTTTCGCCTCTACCATTATTAGAAAATAACGCTTTCATGCAATGAAAGAGGATGTACAATTGTATAGAAAATATATATCTATGAAGAAACGAGACTGGTAAGAAAAATGCGTTTATGCGCCAAAATATTACAAGAAAACTTTAATCTCCATCAGCATAACCTACCTCGCTTATCTGTATATCGCTGCATATGTATATTCTACCTACTATTTAAAACTCTGCTGCAAGTCGTCAATTGTCACTATATTCAACAGATCTGCCGTTTAACGTTTTATAACTTCGGAAAACTGATAACGTGTGCCTTTCAATACAATTTTCACATTGGAATTCTGGTAGAAGTGACACAGTGCTGAATCTGGCAAATGAAGATGCTTGACTACCATTGTTTCACACTTTCTGCATCATGTTCAACTTATCATAAATAATTTTTCTTCTCGTATCTTTGACCATGTTCATTACGTCTTGAAATCACCCAAATGCTCACAAGAAACTTTTGCAAACAGTTTAATTAATTTTTAAACATTTCCATGGGATTTGGAAGTCACCATGGGTGACCCTAAATTTTCATAATTTTCCACGTCACTATATTGCTTGTATTTTCAAAAACTCGCGTTGCGTGATATATTAATATTCCTGAAATAATAATTTACGATTTTCAAAAACCCGTATCTAATAAATGTCCTAAATAACTTCATGTTATTACTTAGATAGATTTTTACGTTAACCATGATCACGGGAAGGTGAAAATACTGCTTTCCCTTTCAGAAAGAAAGCCTAGAGGAAAACTAAACCACATAGAAAGGCGGACCGATGGTTGTTAACGTAAGAATCTTAAGGGCGCTTACTTCTAAACTACTTGATGGATTTTGATGCGGTTTTCAAAATCATTTAATAATTTCTTGAGGACGGTTTTGGTGTATAATTAATTTATATTTAATGTAAGAATAGTAGAGAAATGTCAAACCGTTTTTAATCAAGTCGTAAAACCCCGCTTTTAGGGCACTTACATGGCTTCCACTGACTAAACCATAAGAGATACATCAAATTAATGAACTACAGAATTGTATCTCTCAAAAATGTCTACATAAAAATCCGCAATAGCATATGTTTATTTTTTAAGGATGACCCACAGTAACCATTTTTGTCTTTCAAAGTATCGCTATAAAAACTATATTCTTATTGGGGGAAGCCGGGCCGGTTCGCCAGTTGTAACATACATATATATGCAAATATTTGCAATGGTTATTTTCAAATGTTGTTTTGAAAAGTTGTCACTTTACTGTGAACAGATTATAGCAGAGCGAAGGTAAGTGAAAGCTACCCGGCTGGTAGCTCGATGGCGTCACGGGAAATCGTAAGCGACAACTGAGCTAAGTTATTTGGGCCCTAAAACTATTTTAAAAAAAAGTGTAGAATTTTTCTAATGGCTTCGTTCCTCTCATCGCATAATTTATACACAGTGGCACTGCCCCCGTATCAAAGCGGGCGTGGCTCGTCGCAGAAATCTTCTGCAGCTTTGCTCACGGCAGGGCTCACGAGCTCAGTGCACTTACCCGTGAAAGCTTAACCTGTCCTGACGAAACGCTGGTTGGTGGTCACCGAAGCGCCACCACGATCCGATCACGGGATCAATAAGGATTTCTCGGACTCGTGATTCGTTCGACTGGAAGCACGAAGGGACACCAAGAGACGTCCATTCGTACAGTGAGGGTAGTAAACCTTTTCGAAGACGAGCGCTGTATATTTCTCTTTCACACCACTTTCTTGTTCAACGAAATTCTTCAGTCAAATACGTCTGGTTATAAAAATAAGATTTACATAGAAATGTCGCACTTGAAATCACAAAAACGTTTTTACGTTGGTATATTATATATTTGAAATATGCAAANATTTACATAGAAATGTCGCACTTGAAATCACAAAAACGTTTTTACGTTGGTATATTATATATTTGAAATATGCAAAAAAAAATAATTTTCTTCCAAATAAAAATTTAATATATTACCCAAGAACTGATTCAGGATACAATCTGAAATTTTACAAGGGTTTTACTACCATGTATTTAAAGGATNAATATATTACCCAAGAACTGATTCAGGATACAATCTGAAATTTTACAAGGGTTTTACTACCATGTATTTAAAGGAAGAAAAGTAGGTTTTTCAATAAGTTACATTTTTTTACAAGCTACCTTAACAATTATTATGGTTGCCCTACTTGATAAAGATTGTCTTTTAAAAAGTTGTTAACTTTTTGTAAATATTTAGATAAGAAAATTTTAGCAACATTTAGTAGTTTTAAAAATATTTTTGTTTTTCACATGCAACATAAATATTACTTTTCTGACTATTACCATAGCAGCCGACCTCCCATGGCGCAGTCGGTTAGTGCGCCGCCCATCTGCGGTGCGGGAGGTTGTGGGTTCAAATCCTAGGTAAGGTGTGGCTGNTGGCGCAGTCGGTTAGTGCGCCGCCCATCTGCGGTGCGGGAGGTTGTGGGTTCAAATCCTAGGTAAGGTGTGGCTGTTGGGTGATGTTCGACCATTATTCTAGTTACAGAAAGTGCTGAAGCACATGTACGTCTCTTCTTCAGGTCACTTACGATATAAATAAATAGCATGAATAACCGTCAGCTAACGATGTTGACGCTATTAGATGTTTAGCAAAGAATTCGATTCCGTTGACCATGAGCTATTTCTTGCAAAGATAAAATCATTTTTACATTTCTCCAAAATATTGTTAGAATGTATTAATAGTTACTTGTGTGGCCGTTATCAGAGAGTTGTCTGCGGAGAACAAAAATCCGCTTGACAAACAGTTCCCCCAGGGCTCTGTTCTGAGACCCCTACTATTTTCTATTTATTAATGATTTCCCTCAGCTGCTAAAATATTGTAAATACCATATTTATGGAGACGACTTCCAAATATACCTGCCAGCTCATCCCGGTAGTATTACGTCATCAATTGACACAGTTAGCCATGAATTGTCAAATATCTTAGAATGGTCAATAAAGCGCGGGTTACTATTAAACCCTAATAAATCCCAGAACATTATTATTGGATGCAAAAAACTACTCATATCACCAACGTCACTAGTGCTTCTAATATCATACTGGATGGCGAGCCGATTCCTCTATCGCAGTCCGTAAAAATCCTAGGTGTAATATTAGGTGAAACAATAAAATCGAGGGAACATGACACTTATATCTGTAGACAATTAAATGTCTCTTTACATTCATTGGAATGACTTAAATNATAAAATCGAGGGAACATGACACTTATATCTGTAGACAATTAAATGTCTCTTTACATTCATTGGAATGACTTAAATATTTTTACCCGCCAAATTGATGAAATCTTTAACAGAATAATTTATAATTTCAGGACTTGATCATGCTGATATGGTCTTCAGTGACCTGCATGAAGATCAAGCTCAGAGACATCAGCGAATTCAAAACAACTGTGTACGTCTTATTTATAATCTTAAAAAGTGAGACCACAACATCAAATATGGACATACTCTCAAATNCAAAACAACTGTGTACGTCTTATTTATAATCTTAAAAAGTGAGACCACAACATCAAATATGGACATACTCTCAAATGGTTTGATTTAAATAATCAACGATCATTACACAAAATGTGCTTGTTAAAAAAATTATTTTCAACAGTGTGTCCTCGATACTNGATTTAAATAATCAACGATCATTACACAAAATGTGCTTGTTAAAAAAATTATTTTCAACAGTGTGTCCTCGATACCTTTTGTCTCGTTTCTTACCACCCAATACACTTCAAACACTTGTTATTTCGATCAACAGAAGCTTATAGTACCAAAANTTTTGTCTCGTTTCTTACCACCCAATACACTTCAAACACTTGTTATTTCGATCAACAGAAGCTTATAGTACCAAAACATAACAAATTTTTTGCTTCATCTTTCATTGTAACCGCAACCGAACTCTATAACTGCATACCTCAGGAAACCAGAGATACAATTTCAATAACTAAATTAAATAATTTATGACGGAACAGCTTGGTCAGGCTATAAACATTTAAATGAACGTGAAATATGGGTTTGATATAAACAATATTCATTGTCGAGGTTCCACTTTTATATCACCGATAACTTATTTGCTTTCAGCATCATGCGACGGTAGTAATGTTTATGATGCTTTTGTTATTGTTTAATTAATTAAATATGCTCTTAATGTACGTAGGTGTGTGAAGGAGCTTGTACGAGTAAATGTTGGCATAACTTTTTTATTTAATGTATGTTTTAGGTAACTGGTATAATTTTATATGTAACAAACATACTATGTATTTCAGAAAATAATTTTTTTGCCGTGTTTAAATAGTTATTTGCTGTGATTTTCTTTCCTTCAGAAATCTCTAAACTAAATTGCCGTTTAAAACTTTTTGCTGATAGATTTTATCTTGTAGTTANATTTTCTTTCCTTCAGAAATCTCTAAACTAAATTGCCGTTTAAAACTTTTTGCTGATAGATTTTATCTTGTAGTTAATTTTTCTCAATATTAAAATTATACGTATGAAAATATATGTGAAGACTATGTGGTTTTGTGTATTCGTGTATGTGTATGCATACACATATATACGTATACACATAAAAACATACATCAAAAGAGAAATCGTGTAAGTTCACCATTCAGCTTATTTTAATTTTATGTACGTTGCTTTTATATATTTAATATCAGGCACTTACTAATTTTATAGTAGACATTAATTTTTTTTTTTTTTCTTTTTCTTTTTAAAAATTAGTGTTATGTTTTATTATATAAAGTCGTTAAGTGTAAAACAAGATTATAATACCTTAACATCGCCACAAGAAATAAATACGTTTTATTATTATTTTAAGTTATGTCGTTAGTTAGTTTGTAAGCCGTCGCCTGATAAACCTTCAGGAAAAACACCGGGGGACGTTTATAAGACCTTTCCAATCAATCAATGTTTCCGTAGCTTGCGTGCGTATTTTAATGAGTTCGGCATTTTGTGTAGTCGGGCGCAGTTTCTCAATGGAAGCAACCCTCCTACTAAAGGCTTTTCACGATTAAGTGAGCACTTTTGAAATCAACCTTTGAAAAATATCAATGTCTTGAACTGCATACACATGTAGTTTAACGAGTGTGCTAAGGGGAAAGCGCCCAGTAAAGTTGGTAACGATGGAGGTAAAGTGTCTTAACGTTGAATTAAAAGTGTTTGATTAAGATTTGTAAAAATGAAAATTATTACATTTGCGTTTTTAAGTGCATCTGAGTGTAAGAATTATCATATCTAAAAAAAAAAGGAATTTTTTTTTTTTTACAATTTCAGTTTTTTACTTGGCAGACGCGCGAAAAAAGTGATGAGGGCCACCGCAATGTTAGTTTTNATTTTCTTTCCTTCAGAAATCTCTAAACTAAATTGCCGTTTAAAACTTTTTGCTGATAGATTTTATCTTGTAGTTTATTTTTCTCAATATTAAAATTATACGTATGAAAATATATGTGAAGACTATGTGGTTTTGTATATTCGTGTATGTGTATGCATATACATATATACGTATACACATAAAAACATACATCAAAAGAGAAATCGTGTAAGTTCACCATTCAGCTTATTTTAATTTTATGTACGTTAGTAGACATTAATTTTTTTAAATTTTTTTTTCTTTTTCTTTTTAAAAATTAGTGTTATGTTTTATTATATAAAGTCGTTAAGTGTAAAACAAGATTATAATACCTTAACTTCGCCACAAGAAATAAATACGTTTTATTATTATTTTAAGTTATGTCGTTAGTTAGTTTGTAAGCCGTTGCCTGATAAACCTTCAGGAAAAACACCGGGGGACGTTTATAAGACCTTTCCAATCAATCAATGTTTCCGTAGCTTGCGTGCGTATTTTAATGAGTTCGGCATTTTGTGTAGTCGGGCGCAGTTTCTCAATGGAAGCAACCCTCCTACTAAAGGCTTTTCACGATAAGGTGAGCACTTTTGAAATCAACCTTTGAAAAATATCAATGTCTTGAACTGCATATACATGTAGTTTAACGAGTGTGCTGAGGGGAAAGCGCCCAGTAAAGTTGGTAACGATGGAGGTAAAGTGTCTTAACGTTGAATTAAAAGTGTTTGATTAAGATTTGTTAAAATTAAAATTATTACATTTGCGTTTTTAAGTGCATCTGAGTGTAAGAATTATCATATCTAAAAAAAAAGGAATCCTTTTTTTTTACAATTTCAGTTTTTTACTTGGCAGACGCGCGAAAAAAGTGATGAGGGCCACCGCAATGTTAGTTTTNTTTTTTTTTACAATTTCAGTTTTTTACTTGGCAGACGCGCGAAAAAAGTGATGAGGGCCACCGCAATGTTAGTTTTACACATGATATTCATACGCGTTGATCTTAAGCAAGGCTTTTAGAAGTTCTCATAGTTTACCGTCAACAGCCTTTACCTTCATAGTCTCATGTGAAGAGATAGAAGCAAGCTGATGACGTAGCGGTTGTAACAACCTTGGCAGAACTGACCGACCCGACACAGCCGAGAAGCAAGTGTAATGAGCTGGGCAAACGGGCACACCACCTCAACCCCCCTTTCAACAACTGAAGTAGCAGGGTGTCTCTCGCAGACTGTGGCACGTGGAACGCATCACCCCCCGCGGGCTGACGCTGATTGCAGTCCGCTGTCAGATCCAGCGGAACCGAACCTGCCTCTCCAACTGGACGCGATTCGCCACTCAGGCATTTTCGGGATTACGGTCAATTATGGATTTGGCGCTGCGGTCGTTAGGCCTCGCGGTCGACGGGCAGCGGCTGGAAAATGGGCGAAACGTAGCGGATGATGTTCCGTTTCGGTCCCGCATAACGCTTGAGCACCCGCCATANAGCGGCTGGAAAATGGGCGAAACGTAGCGGATGATGTTCCGTTTCGGTCCCGCATAACGCTTGAGCACCCGCCATAATGGCATGAAAAAAATCAGAAACAAGCGTTATAGCTGTTAGCCCGCTACTGCAGAGTATGTCCGTTAATTTCAATGATCAGCTCATGGAATTCTTCCAACAAAATGAATTAATTTTTGTTAAAGGTATAATAATTATATAAGTTTGTGNAATGATCAGCTCATGGAATTCTTCCAACAAAATGAATTAATTTTTGTTAAAGGTATAATAATTATATAAGTTTGTGGACAAGGGAATGGGGATACGGACAAACGAAGCCGTTCATGCTATTTCATCACGGTCGTCCGGCAACTATTTCCTCACAAAATTTCCTAATTTTTCTCGAAAATGCCTATTTTTCCGTAAATTTTTTCCTTTTTTCACCAATTTCCCCTTTTTCATTAAAAATTTCCCATTTTTTCCCACAAATAACAACGATCCTTCCATTTGCCAAGAACAAGCCCCTTATATACAAAAACGGTCCATTGTAAGGATTTGAGGCTATCTTTACATTCGACCTCGACCTTGACCTTAGAAAACCTTTAACGCAAAAAATTTCAACAAATCCCAAAAAATTATAAAAACTATAATAAATTGAAAAAAAAAATTTTCTAAGATTTAACTATTATTTTAAGAATTTTTTTTAAAGATGTACATGTGGTGATCCGGGGTACGATAGTAGGTGGATCGACTAAGCTCCCAACACGACCGGGTCTTGCCAGGTCGGCCAGTGACCATGTGTTGATGACCTTGAACTTAACCTTCTACCTTAACTTTGGATGACACTAAAACCAAAAATTCCAAAAAAATCCCAAAACAATTGAAAGAATCCGAAAATAAATTAAAAACCTAGGTAAAAATTAAATTTATGAAACCAGACTGCCACTTTGGATCCAGGTGACCTTGACCATGGGCCAAGACTTTGACGTTCAATAAATTTAAACACAAAAAATTCCTAAAAAAATTTAAAAAATTTCCCAAAATAACTGTTCAAAAATAAAAAAATTATAAAACTATATTTAAAAATCTATTTAAAAATTTAGTAAAATTATAAATTTCAAACGTTTTGGTTTAGAAGGGACGGGGGACTGAAACCGACAAGCAACTATGATATGACGTAACCCAACCGCCATACTGAATACAAGTGACCTTCAAGGTGGCCTTTGCCTTGTCCCCATGACCTTGTGACCAAACATCACAAAATTCTCTAAATAATTAAAATAATTAAAAACTTCTTAAAATGTATACAAAAATTCTTTAACAATTATTATAAAAAACTTTTTTGAAAACTATACATTTCTGAAGGTTCCTTTAGCACCACGTCCAGCAGACTACTGACCGTAGACAATGTTTCTGATTTGTTTATTAGTCGGTTACCCTCCAATTCCCGCACCAAAGTTTTACATTGATTATTTGTGCTCGCTGCACTCCCTATGAGTGTTTTTTATTGGTCAATATCTTACGCTCGATCGGCCCGCCACCAATATTTATCATAGGTTATTAGTTGACAGGCCTACACCTTCCTCACTTTTACCCAATCCGTCGTATGCAGCCATCTTGTTTATTTCGTTTGTCATTTGTTTTAATTTTTTACACCTAGGTGACGCTGGTGTATTATTATCGATTTTTTTGCCAGAGGAACTGTCGATTTAGCCACCATGTTGGTTGATGACCTTTACCTTACCCCAATGAAATGAACTCGGAAAATCGAGAAAAATCGCAATCCATAAAATTGTCAATCTCTAACTGTTCAAAAGGAACCATACCAACTAACAATACTAATAAACGACTGACAGCACACAAGAACGACTCCACCCAAGACCGACTCTACCCAAGACCGACTCCATCCAAGACCAACTCCACCCAAGACCGAATCCACCCAAGACCGACTCCACCCAAGACCGACTCCACCCAAGACCGACTCCACCCAAGACCGACTCCACCCAAGACCAAATTCTCACAAGACCAAATCCACCCAAGACCAAATCCACCCAAGACCAAATCCACCCAATACCAAATCCACCCAAGTTCTAATTCACCCAATACTATACATCACCCAAGATTTACTCCACCTGAGACTAAATACACCCAAGGTTATACACTACCGAAGACAATACACCACCCAAGATTAAATCCACCCAATACTAACTCCACCCAAGAACAACTCCACCTAAGAAAAACTACACCAGGGTTCCCCGGTGTACAGGTTACCAACAGTTTTTACCGCACTCCACCTGCCTGCGGGGAGGAGGAGTAAGGCGGGAGTAGTGAACTCCCACCTGTTATTCAATAATAAAAGACAAGAATTTTGAATATTGCAGTTCTTTTAGTTCCCCCAGCAGCCGACCCACGAGTGGTCTCAGTGGTGGTTAAGTTGTGAAAAATATTACAAGTAGATTATAAATGCCAAATTTGTTGTAAAATTATAATACGTCGTGAGCGCGTACCGCCTGCACTTAATGACAGAGGCCAACGATGTGTGCGCAGAATGGTCAACGTTAACAGACAAGCAACACTGCGTGAAATAACCGCAGGAATCAATGTGGAATGTAAGACGGACGTGTCCGTTAGGACAGTGCGGCGAACTTTGGCTGTACTGGGCTATACCAGGAGAAGACTGAATCAAGTGCCTTTACTAACAGCACGACATCGCCTGCAACGACTCTCCTGGGCTTGTGACCATATAGGTTGGACCCTAGACGACTGGAAAACCGTGGCTTGGTCAGATGAGTCCCAACTTTAGTTGGTAAGAGCTGATGGTAGGGTTCGAGTGTGGCGCAGACCCCACGAATCCATGGACCCAAGTTATCGACAAGGAACTGTGCAAGCTGGTGTTGGCTCTATAATGGTGTGTGGGCTGTTTTTAGATGAAATGAACTGGGTCCTCTGGTCCAACTGAACCGATCATTGACTGGAAAGGGTTATGTTCTGCTACTTGGAGACCACTTGCAGTCATTCATGGACTTCATGTAACCAAACAACGATGGAATTTTTATTGATAACAATGTGCCATGTCACCGGGCCACAACTATTCGCGATTTGTTTGAAGAACATTCTGGACAATTCCAGCAAACGATTTGGCCACCAAGATCACCCGACATGAATCCCATCGAGTATTTATGGGACATAATAGAGAAGTCAGTTCGTCCACAAACTCCTGCACTGGCAACACTTTCGCAATTATAGGTCTCTATAGAGGCTGCATGGCTCGATATTTGGGCCGGAGACTTTCAACAACTTGTTGAGTCCATGCCACGTCGAGTTGCTGCACTTTGCCGGGCAAAAGGAGGTCCAACACGATATTAGTAGGTATCCCATGACTTTTCTCGCCTCAGTGAGCTTAATATAATATTTAGGGAAGAACTCAAATTAGAGGATGAGCTACTACAGCTGCGAAGCCGTCTACAGTTTGATGTTAGAGGGATGCTTCGGCTAGCGGCTGCCTACGACGACAAGCATATTTAAATTCTCACATAAGTCTGAACCAGTTTAAACAGCGTGCAGCTCTCGTTAAGTAACATCTTATTCTGCACTACTATTAAATTAAATTTAAATTTTGATTTAGTTTGCAATGTCTTAATAGGCAACAAAAAAAACTGGTCAACAAAAAAATATGTTTTTCTTTCACAAGGACAAAATAAACAAAATATAACTATCTTTACCATGCTGTGTTTAAATATGTTCTCAGATTTTTTCCATCAGGCAGGGTTTTTTTTTTTGTGCCTCGTGTTTAAAGTTATAAAAGAATTAGTACTTACGAAAAACTAAATAATAACTATACTGCTAATTTATGCTTACCTAAAAAGTTTTATAAAATGAATTTCGTCCACTTTTTGCGTTAGGGATGTCTCTCTTCATGGTCCAGCAGTAATCGACCAGCATAATTGGGACTCAATTTGCCTTGGTACCTCTTTTCCAAAGTAGAAATCTGCTGATGAAAACGCTCACCATGTCCATCAGAGATAGCCCCAAGATTTTCAGGGAAGAAGTCTAGGTGAGAGTCCAAGAAGTGAATTTTCAAAGACATGTTGCAGCCCTTTCCTTTGAACGACGTTAGAAGATCACTCACTATTTCACTACAGTTTTGATCTTTATTGCTGCCAATAAATCCACAACAGATATTTTTTAATGATTTCCACGCTGCTTTTTCCGGTGGATGTAACATTTCCTCAAAATGTTCATCATCCGATATTAGTGATCTTATTTGCGACCCTGTAAATATTCCTCCCTTAAATTTTGCATGGCTTATTTTANGTTTTATAAAATGAATTTCGTCCACTTTTTGCGTTAGGGATGTCTCTCTTCATGGTCCAGCAGTAATCGACCAGCCTAATTTTGACTCAATTTGCCTTGGTACCTCTTTTCCAAAGTAGAAATCTGCTGATGAAAACGCCCACCATGTTCATCAGAGATAGCCCCAAGATTTTCAGGGAAGAAGTCTAGGTGAGAGTCCAAGAAGTGAATTTTCAAAGACATGTTGCAGCCCTTTCCTTTGAACGACGTTAGAAGATCACTGACTATTTCACTACAGTTTTGATCTTTATTGCTGCCAATAAATCCACAACAGATATTTTTTAATGATTTCCACGCTGCTTTTTCCGGTGGATGTAACATTTCCTCAAAATTTTCATCATCCGATATTAGTGATCTTATTTGCGACCCTGTAAATATTCCTCCCTTAAATTTTGCATGGCTTATTTTAGGAAATTTTGATTTCAGATACCTAAATGCAGCAAAACGTTTATCTAATGCTTTTATAACATTTTTTATAAGCCCCAGTTTTATATGCAGGGGTGGTAAAAAACACGTTTTTGGAAACCACTAATGGGGTATTTGTTACATTTTTATACCCAGGAATAAGAAATTCATGTTTGAGCCATTGTTACTTTATGTAGTGAGACTTCCTATCCCTGCTGTAACGTTCACACAAAAAAAACAGCTGAATTTCGTGTATCCAAGTTGCAAACCTAACAATATAGATGTGACCTTCAAATCACCACAGATATTCCAGTTATATTGAGTACAGTTAATTTTTTCTAACAACAATTTCATATTTCCATATGGCTCTTTCATATCACTGGCATGCGCGACAGATATTGATGGTAATTCATTCCCATTATGCAGTAGTACAGCCTTCAAACTAACTTTCGGTGAGTCTATGAACAATCGCCACTCATCTGGCTGGTGTTTATGTCCAAGAACCCACCCTGCATCTCACAATGAGCGAGTAGCGTCATAGAGAAATATATTACGCGAAAATGACTGTCACAAGAAAACTATGCCTGATGGAAGAAATCTGATTACATATTTGAATTCAGCATAAAGAAACTGGACTAACGTCGCTATTCAGTTTCCTTGTGAAAAAATCATTTTGACCAGTGTTATCATCAATTCTATCTTCATGATCGTCTTACCCTTCTGTTTCGTCCTCAATATCAAGTTTACTTTTCTTTGTAGAGGTCACACAGTATTCGTCACTATTTAGAGCCGACAACCTTTAATTCTTAAGTTTGTCGATTTCACGTGACCGTCTTGAAAGTGTACGTTCCTCACATACTGATTCAACCAAACTCATTAGGTCTGTCATTACGTCATTAGCATTAACTGTCCCATCATAATCGTCCGTGGAATCAGTACCCATCTATGCACCAGGAGGTGTTGACATCATCACTTGCTGGCTCTCAAAAGACGAATCCTTGCAGTTTTTGATGTGGTTCTTCCATATTTCACCTTGCATAAATTGCATGTACCCATTGTCGTAATACCATCCAACCTCGGATCTCCTACAGAATATTATTAAATAATTTCTTAAAATAATTTTTAAAATTTTTTTTCAAATTTTTTTTTGTAAATTTTTTAATTTTTTAATATTTTGGTATTTTTTTTTGTTCAAGGTTATCCAAGATCAAGGTCGAATATCAAGGTTACAGGTAAAAACGAACCCCCCAAATTCTTCTAATGGATAGTTTTTGCAAATAAGAAACTCTTTCTTTGCAAATGGGGATCGGTACTTTTTAAGGGAAAACCGGAAATTTTAAGGGTAAAAGAAAGATTTCAAGTGAGAAAAAGGAAAATTGAAGCGAAAAATTAGCATTTTCAAGGGGAAAAGGAAAATGTTTAGAGAAAATGGCCGCCGGACGACCGGAATGACAGTTCATGAACGCCTTCCAGTCTCCATATCCCCATTCCCTTGTCCTTGAACGAAGATAATTATTCTGCGGTGTAAATTTAGTTGTGTAGCCGTGGGCGTTGCATACGGCTGATTTTGGAAATTTAACAAGAATAAAATACACTTAAGAGGGTGGCATCCATTCCACCTTCCATTTTCTTGCAAACTGTATGTCAAGCTTGACATGACATACAGGACTACTTAACAAATTTTTTTAAACATTTGTACGCTGTAAATTATACCTTTATTTATCCCTGCGGGATTGACATAATTAAATAATTAGGTAATATTTGATTACGGTTACATATGTCAAACTAATCACGTAAGAAAAATAAGATGGATCTTGAAATAACTGTTAAGATGTTCTCCATACCTCGCTTAATTGGTTTTTAAATATTGACTCCAAAAATTAAGTTATGGATGAAAATACGTAAATACCATGTGGATAGGATACTTCCCCCTTAAAGCAGTTACCTAGTGAGGGGTGAGTTTGTGTGAGTGGGGCAGAAATTTGACGAGAGGGTGTATTATTTCGCAAAATGCTTAAACAAATATGTTCGTTGTTTATCGATTCCTTTGGCTAATGAGTTGAGAGAATTTGAAGTGAATTTTCTGACCGTGTTCTCTCTTTCACTGATATCCATGGGAAAATCCTACTTTGGGTGATTGGCATTGTTTTGGTTTATGAATCGCATCCAAATAAACCCGCCTTTCAGATAATGTCCCATTCATAAGTAGTAAAATTTTCAGTTATGTCCAAAATTTTAAATCTCCGTTCCATTATCAAAAAGAAAACAATTTCTGCTTTAAAGTGATGGAATATCCTAATAATACTAAATTTAAATTTTTTAAACTTATGCTTCTAATAACACTCGTGAATTCTGTAGAGCATTTAATTTAATTACGGAAATATTAAATCGAATGATTGCAGGAAATTTTACCAAAATATATCAGCGTCCTTACTGATTTTATTCTAAGGTCAATATGTTTTATATTAATTCACAAACTTACTTAAGGAATCCCTATTTGTTAAATCTCTTCTTTTCAGATGAAATGTATAATATATTCATTATTTGGAAGCCAAATCCCTTAGCACGCCGAGACAATTTTGTTTAAATATATATATATATATATATATATATATATATATATATATATTCAGGAGAATATACCTAAAGGTATTTGTTTCCACATGCGATTTTATTTCTTCTTTGACTGTTCCCAAATTAATAAATTTTCTTGTAATATAATTTAAAATTAAGGTTGTTCTGAAATTTAAAAGATCTTTAAAAAGTGCATAGTTACTGTCCTTAGTTTCTGCGACCAAATCCATAACGTAATTGTATGAACCATCCTATGTGAAAATAACTCATGGTATAGTTGAAATTGCTAACAATATAAGCTGCTAACGGTATGGTCCTATACTCCTTACTGTATACGCTATGAGCGCATTCTAACAACTTGCAATTTGGAGTAATGTACTTGAAGTATAGTGTAAACCATAAAAAATATTTATTTATACAAGAATTTTAAAATTACGAAGACATAATTGAAAGAACATATTTCAAAGTCAAGCAAATGCAGTCGCAAGCCGAGAGGATGAGGGCGTATTCCAATTGATTCCCGGTTAATGCGATTTACGTATAGTATAGTACGAACTATTAAGGTATGAAATAATCTACTTTTAGCTATTCATCTTGCATGCTGCCGTTAGTGGTCTTAAACAATTTATCATCACATGCAAATGTGACATTTTAATTAAATTCCTCAATTTTTGTTCAGTTAGCACTCTTCTTTTTCCTGCGTTTTGAAATACATCTTTACGTAAAAACTTTTACATGATTAAAAAAAATATTGAAATCATTATTTTGACGTATAACGGTAAAGAGAGAAGTTTGTTTACTATAAAACATAATACTAATAAAGGCACATTACTTTAATTTGGTACAAAAAATTCTGGCGACTGAGCTGAGTGACTTTGAGGGCATTTCACTAGATATTAAAGATCCATAAGGTGAAATGAGAAAGCGATGGAGAAGGGACAGAATGCAAGAGTGGAAAACACACTTAAGTGGTGCATGTGTTTGACACTGTTAAAAATAAGCCATGAATAACGCAAGTTACTTTATATCGCCTTACGATGGCAGCACGTGCAAAAGGAGGTGAATATAGAGCTATGCCATGAAACGATTAGAAATTAACCTTCATATTAATTTCTTCTTCAGTATTGTTTATATTTAGTGCTGCCGTTCTGAATTTAAAAATTTGAATTAAGTTCCTTTTATTTTTAATTAATTTGTAGGTCAGAAATCAAATTTTTCTAAGGGCTTATCCTAACTCCGTATAGTTATTTTCAAGTTTGATATTCTTTGCTGACATCACTGTTGTCAAATCTTTAGCAAATGTCCAAATTAAATGATTATTTATATTTTCGCACATTCCTCGAGTAAATACATACTGTAGTCAGCACACACGAGCTTCAGAAAATTCTTTCCTAATTCCTATAACAAGGGTTTTTTTTATAATCTAAAATATTTACAATAATTTACTTGTAAATGGAAACAGAAACAAACCAGTCTGAATATATCTGCGATAACCGAAATAAACACAGCAACATTGTCACTAGAATGATTACCAGAACTCCAGTTTTCATAGTGAACATTAGCAAAGAAAAGAAATTTTTGTCGCTACTTTAATATTTAAGATATTTTAAATGTTCATATTTGATTTCCGATGCAATTCGCATGTAGCCACTCAGAAGTAACTTAAGGGGTCCTAACCTCCAGATCTCTTGTTTGCCTGGTTCTAGTAAGTCAGGTCAACCACTATACTGTTTTCCCTCTCCCCTGGTAAACAAAAAAGGGGATATATTTTTCACTCTCCTAGAAATGTCGCGAGCACACAGAAACCATAAAATGACTACCTTGTTCCGGAGAAATATTGAGCTTCCAAAACGCAGATAAAACTTGCAATGTCGTCTTTTCTTCTACGTCAACGTTTTGTTCACAGGATTGAAAGGCGGATGGGGTCAAATACCTGCAGTCCCAATTCAGTTGGCTCTGCCCAATCAGCTTGGTGGAATGGAGTGGAGAGATTTGACAGGCTCTTAACATCGGGATACTGAGAGCCGATGGGTAAAACGATGTGAAGATGTAGCAGTGCCGGATTGCAAGGGTGGGGAAAACGGGAGACTCCCGAGGGCACCCACTGATCAGTGGCATCGTTCTGCGACAACCACGTGAAAAATCCGGGAGCCATTCCGCCGGGAATAGATAGAACCCAGTTAGCCTCGGTAAGAGTCAGGTGCTCTAGCCGCCGAGACTCCACAGCCCCACGAAACATGGTGAAAGCATATTCTGAATTGTAATATAAGATGGCGTGGAAATTACCCTCCGTCTTATAAGGCAATTTTATCTGATCTATAAGTAACTGTTGTATACTGATATTCCTGAAATATACTGTAATTATTATCCTTTACGTTGCGAGAAAATGTTCACAGCGCGCTCAATTTTTAACAAGTTCTGCGAAGTTTGCTAATGAGTTGCTAATGAGTTTTGTGTGGCAATGTGTGATCCAGATCAGGGATGAAGGGTATTTAGTGGAGGATATGGTGGACTGTTTGCTTTAGCACTTCACAAATTAAGAATATATGTAGAAAATTTTGTCTGACTGTTTGTGTACACTTAATGGTAGTGCTGAGAAAAAGCATAATTAATTCTCCTTCAGATTATAACACAATGTTATAATCCTTAAAGTGTTTTCGTACGATCGTCCCCTAAAAGTAGGTTTGTATAGTAAAGTTACGAATTTTGAAGTACGACTCTTTCACACTCCGTGAGGTTTTATGCAAATTCAAAAGTGCACAGTACTCGTACAATTAAGACACCTTGTGTACTATTCCACAAAAATACAATACCGTGTTACCTGTGTATTTTGTGAGCATTTTCGCTCTCACGTGATTTATAAAAAGTATTAAATCATAAAGTGTTGTGTAAAACTATGTTTGAAATACTCGAATACTACAGAAAATTATTACATAATTTCACATGCTTAAAACTCATACCAATAACTTACACGAGTTGTGAAACCATCATCTACCCGTTAAATGGGTTGGCTAATTTAAAACAAAGAACTAAAAAATACACTGGTATGATATTCTAATGTATACAGCGATACTGCAGGAGTAGTTGTCAACAGCAGCACGTAAATTAGAAGCCGCTTTCTGATTGGCAGGCGAAGGAGAAACGACCTCGCACCGTCCGGAAGGGAAGAGCTATAAACCATTTTACTGTTACGGTCTCGTCTCCTGAAGTTGATGGCTGCCGTTAAGGCCCGTCGTCGTGGCTGTTATTGGGACTTACATTGCGGCGCGTATTTCGCCAGTTACTGCTAATTACATAATTTTGGGGTTTACTGCAGTGCCTTAACACATATCTATTTTTGCTGTGAATTTTTATGTACATTTTCATTGTCCACAATGTTTTATGAGTAATAATAAAACTAGACTATTAACATACATTTACCTATCGAACTGCTTCTTTTTTAAGCGCGACCATAGAGAGTCTCGAGCAAAAACTTTGGATAATATATCGCTTCAACTGTTGTTTATCTACGTTTCACTTCAAGCCCGCCAGAGGTTGACATGCTTATTTAAGAGCCTGAAAATAGAATACACGGCCATAACTTGGCCGAAATTGAAACCTGGAACTCCTGATCGAATTACAAGGTCGTAGTAAAATCTCATACGGAAGCCGCAAGACAAAATAATAATAATAAATTGAACTGTAGTGTTTTCAAAGTGAGCGGGCTAGACGATATTCGTTGCGGTTTAGCGCTATGGTAGCGGATAGTAGGTCTAGCATCTGCACTAAAAGAAAAACTATTATACAGAATGAGTATGAAAGAATACCCCAAATTTAAAGGTCTATAATATCAAAATCAAACAACCTACAATTTTGGTTGGCCAATCAAATGAACCGTGGGACTGCAAAGTTTGTTTACCATATCTTCATATATGTTCAATGTGACCACTGCGAGCGGCTCGAATGACATCCACGGGACGTCAGTGAAGACTCGGAGAACACCCTTTTGCCTATGTTATGTATTTGCTGGTTGTACCTTAAACGGTTCGGGAATTACATCCAACTATGCTTATAAGTTCGCATATGGCTTGAATGACCATTTGTTATTTTTCCTTGTCTGCGTCGATGCCTATGATATGAATTTGACGACTTTATCTTAAATGGTTTGGGAATTACGTCCAAGAGAGCCTCGCGTAGCGTATAAGTTCCAAAACAATTTTTAATAAAAAAATTAAAATTAAAACAGAATATTTTCTAAAAAAATTGGGAGAACCTTGCGTAGAGACGATTGCATTGTGAAAGCCTTGCGTAGCCGATCAGCGATGAGTGCCTCGTGTAGAGACGAAAGCCTCGAGTTAAGACGAAAGCCTTACGTAGCTCCGCGAGCCGTAGTGACGTCATCGATGTCCCGCGGGAGTTACAGCTCGTCCCCCGTCCGGTGCCAGGGTGCCAGGTGCATGAGAATGCCCGTTTTATATATACTTACTGGTATGTATACATGAACATGAACTTTTAAAATGGTCAGTATTTGCTGGCATATCAAATGCACGCTCAATTCCAAAATTCATATTACAGGTGCACCCACTCCCTGATAATGATCCCAGATACCTTTAAGAGTTTGGCCCCGCTCATGGTGATCGACATTAGTAAACAGGATGAGCGTATCAGTTTGAATGTGTTCGACTGCAGTATAGTATTCCCTACACATGGAAATATTCCCCCACATTAGTACGCTTTCTGCCTGGTACTTCACGACCGACTCGG
This sequence comes from Clitarchus hookeri, assembly GCA_002778355.1. Lineage (NCBI taxonomy): Eukaryota > Metazoa > Arthropoda > Insecta > Phasmatodea > Phasmatidae > Clitarchus > Clitarchus hookeri. Next base: position 35,012 of record NQII01006402.1, read on the forward strand.
ATCATACACTTGTCGACACAAAGTCGTCAAGATACTTTCGTTCATGCCACAGAGGGTATAAATACGATGGGCTGTAAGATATATCTTTTTAGTCAGCTTCGAGCATAGACAGCAGCAGGATGTACTGTAGTCTGCAAGGCTTCCAGAGCCATAGCAGATATGTGCTCAAGTAGATCGCAGTGTGTTACGACGACAATGGTAAAATGCGCACACGCTTCTTCCAACCACTTATTCGAGGAAACTGTTGGACGAGAGGAGCAAGAAGGTGAACGCCTGGTTGACCAAGTACCACCACGGACTGGAGTGGGACGAAGGCAAGATTCTGTAACACCAAGTGGGAAACATCAAGTACGAACATTGAGAGTTTATTTTGCCTGCCTTTTTGGAAGGTAGTGCTAAGTAAGCAAATGGAACATTTATGCGTTATTTCGGAAAATAATGAGCTAATTCCTATCAAACTTTGCACAGTGTAAGTTCCACAGTAGGCCATTGAAAACTACACTAAATATAATGTTCAGTAAATTATTGTCAAAATTGCAGCCATTATAATAATTTACATAAGCTTGTCATATCTATTAATTTATTTAAGAAAATTCAATCTTACTTTGTGTTTATTAATAGCATCCTTTGGGCCCGTACAGAGTCTCATTTTAGGCACTTTTTTTCTATTATAGAGCAAAATGAAAAAAATAATTGTTATACCGTATATCGTGCACCAGTCAATTGATTTCCATCAATTTATACATACAAATAGTGTTACGGTATGTTATGTAAACTTACATTATTTCATTGACTCACGCACTTTTCTTAAAATTGACGGCCTTCTAAATATTTTGGGATATTAAACACTTTATATCCAAAAATTTATATTGATTACAGCTATAGTCGATGCTCCGAATCCAAACTCAGTAATACATTTGGTTCCACACCAGATTTAAAAAAATTGTTTATGAGTTCCAGTCCCGGTTCAGGCACGTGTATTTAAATTGTCTCACTAGTTTTGCGAATGTTTATCTGTCTATCTCTAATGCTATTGCTGGCTACGCGACGTTAAGACCTGCCTGTCATCTAGCTTCTACGGGCGTCTACGAAATAATTTCCATTTATGTAGAGGAAAGTAGGCTCATGTGTTATACTGTTAACTTCTTCTTAAATACCTACTTAACTAATCCAACATTACAATTCATCGGCGCATGTATAACATGATATGTTATATAAAAGTGTTCATATTTCATATGGTGGAAGGATACAAAAGTGGTTAAATACGTAGTTCCTATGCATGCTTTCAAAAGGGGTCATGCAACCTCGAACAGCTTATAGGGGCTTTCAGCCGATGAGATCTGCGGTTTGTGTTTATATCCCACCGACATTTTCTCCGATTAGGGTTCTCATGTAGGAAACGTGGCAGACAATGCGCTCACATGCTGGTTTTCTCGGTGTTTGCCCGTTTTCTACATCGTCCCTATTCCGCCGCTGATCCACTCCACTGTCAGTCATTCTTTTAAGGTGGTAGTTTATGTGGCGCTATCTGGACACTAGCGAAATGACATTAAGAGCCTGTACTGAACCACACCATAGAATCCCCATGATTAAATAATTGTATCACTTCTTGAAGGGGGGCCGCGGTGGTGTAGTGGTTAGACTACTCGTCTTCCACCAATGCGAACCTAGTTTGATTCCCGGCGGGGTCGCATCCGTATTTCCGCATGTGGAAATCCTGCTGGACGATGCCGCTTGTCGGAGGGTTTCTTCGGGGTTCTTCAGTTTCCCACGCCCTTGCATTCTGGTGCTGCTCCCTACTCACCTCGCTTCATTCTCATCGGCTCTCAAGACCTCGATGTTAAGAGCCGCCGAACTCTCTTCATAGGTATATACACGCAACACGAAGATAACACTGCGCGCCAGTTGATATACTTGGGAGTAACTGCGATGGCGCGAATGATGCGTGTGTCACTTTCGCCCTGATCGTCCCAGTGCTCGTGTACGCAAACGCAGATTAGCGACCGTCCCAAGTCTCTTATTACCGAAAGAGACCACAGAGTTATATCACGCCTACCTGTAAGGGAAAAACGCGATTAGTTATGTACAAGAAGTTGTTTCTTTTAAAATACCGTAATGAAAGGAATACTGTTGCGAGGGAAGAAGGAAGGTAACTGGGTTTCCAAGAGTGGCGCGTAGGGACGAGAATCGCTCGCTGGCGCATGCGCACTGGAGATACCGACAGCGGGAATGTTCAAACAAGCGCGGAAGGCTCGGCACACGGACGTCGCTAATAGGGAGATATTTGCTTTGCGGCGCCATCAGGGGTTTGGCGCCACAGGATATTTGTGTTTATTGTGATGTGAATGGAGCCTTGCCTCGGCTGGGATTGCAAACACTGGCACTCGGGAGGGGGAAGCAGCGCGCAGAAACATCGCAGAACGATGTAGCGCAAAGTGTAAAACCAGCATCGCGATGTTCAACACAAATTTGCTTCTCGCGCGCAACACTGAAAATAAATGGGTATCATAACGTTGCTCCAGTCTTCGTGCAGGGTATAAAACAAGGGTGAGAAGAGGTTGGTTCTAACTGAAGCCTGCTGCTGTTTCCGAGGAACTCGCAAACAGTTAAATTTTCCCGTATATTTTCGAAACATTTTACGGAAATTGACAGTTATATGGAAACGCGATTCGTAATGACAAAAATTGAAATACGAAATAGAGAACGTCTCGATATTTCTCACATCTTCGGGTTTCGCAACCGAAAAGTACCGAGTATACACGAAGATTCCTTCGACATTTTAAACAGAACATTTTTTTTTTCAGCGGAATTTACGATTCCATGCCACTTAGACATATTCCATTAATTGTTAAATAAGAATTTGGCATCTGTGACAGTTACTTACTTAATTAGAAATAGGCCGAAATCTGTTTTTATAGGCTACACAGTAAAACACCTGCGTAAAAAAAACCAAGCATTTTATTCCAATGCATTTATTTAAAAACTGAAAGTATTTAAAAGCCAACTAGAAAACTTACGGATTATTATGTGAAATGTACGGGAAGTTTGTTATTCAAAAATCAACATATCCGTAATTTGAAGGCAAGGTCTGAAGTTTTATTTTTCTACCAAATCTTTTTCGTAATGTAACGAAAAAATTTTAACAGCGCATTTGTCATTCTGCAGTATAAAAAAAATGGTTAATAAGAGTTGTGATTGCTAATGAAGAATTGTCATGAACGGGATTATCTAAGAGAAAAACCGCACACAATTGCACTTCACCGTCCGATAATTTCCTTCCCGCCTTGGTATGGTATCTAACAGAGAGGAAGGCCATTAAGGTCCCACTGACACAAACGTGAGTCTTAAAAAAAACACTATAAGGATTGTTAACTATTCAGTTGTTAAAGCAGAAATATCGCAAGCTGATAGGGGCACACTTTCGCGTCATATCCGATCGACTTGAACTTTGCACATAAACACAGCTTCCATGACAAAAAAAGTTTCATCTCTCTCTCTCTCTCTATCTCTCTCTCTCTCTCTCTCTCTCTCTCTCTCTCTCTCTCTCTCTCTCTCTCTGTTAATGCCCCAGACCAATGTATAGTCACAAGTCCTGTCCCAAGATAGTGACACCTCGACAGTCTGTAGGAAAAGCTGCTGTATGATACAGAGGCACCCCGCGAGAGAAAAGCACCGAGTTATGGAGCCCTGAAGAATGAAGGCAAAGGCCAATCCACCACGTATTCATTTGTTTCTCCTGCTGCTGAGTCCCGCTGCTCGTCCGCGGCGCGAGCTGGCACAGCCGGCTTTTACATTGCTGGCCATTACAATTGCAACACGATGAAGGGCGTCAGCTATCACAACCAGATTTATTGGGCAGAATATAAATTATACACAGGCGACATACTTAAGTTTGAGCTAGGAGATGCGATTTGGATTTTTAGAAAGTTGGTTGGTACTAATGGCGATGTTCGGGTATTACGTCATGTAGAATATTGTGCTTAATAAAAAGGTATTACGTAACAAGTAGTTTTATTTCCCCACTCCAGATCTCTTTAACACACCCGAAAACAGGTTTGACCTTCAACGTTAGTTGCAAGTCGTGACGTGTCAGCACGCTCCAGGAAGTTCTTATCAGTTTGGACGGAAGTCCTTCCTTTGATAATTTAAACTTCCTCTTACGGGTTTTCGCTGAGCTTCCGTCGCGGCAAGCGATTATACTTACCGGGCGCTGCCTGGGAGTTCTGTTAGTAGTAGGAAAGCGATGTTCTGGAGCAGTGCGTTTTTAAAGACTTGGTGAAATTCAATTAGTTTTCTCTGCGCCATTAGGCGTGCACGTTGCCATAAGCTCTCGCAGTTCGGTATTACGTACAAAACATTGGAAGGCATTACTGGGAGGACCCACCGTGCGTGGCAATAACCGCTGCTACACAAGACGTGGTTGAGAGAAAGAAACCTTGGATGTGTTACTAGTGGGGGAACAATGTGGTTATACTTAATAACCTGTACAGAATAAATGTAGCGGAATGTAACGGTACGAGAAGATGAACTGAGTGCCAAAAACATTGTAAAAATAATTACTTATTTTACTAAACAATTATTGGTATTTAAAAGTACCAACACTACCAGAACAATTACATAATGCTATAAGTATGAGACAGTATAATATAAATACTTCCAAATCCTAAAGAAAAGTTTAATTCCTTTATTCCCTAAAAAACACATAAAATGCAATTAAATCCTATTATAAAAAATAATATTAAAATTTCCAGTATTCAATATCTTTAACGTGTTCTGAATGCTAAAGGTGAAACAAACGGGGCAAGAACAATCTTAAATATAGGTGGGAACAAACCCAAACCCCTCCTGGCCAGCCCACAACTAAACCGGAAGCATTGAAAACTTAGCGGCACAAAGCACACGTAGGTAGCAGTAAAAAATAACGGCATTAAGCCAATTACACTTAAAATTGTACTCTATGACAAAAGGCTTAATAAGCACCGCTATAAAAAACAGATAAAAACGGAAAGAAAACACAATGAAAGGTTAAGGGAAAAGGTGCCGTAAGAGTAGCGTTGCGTGCCAACCGACTATCTGGTACCTTTCTAGCTTTATCATACAAGTCTTTTCAGACCTAACAATAATATTATAAAATATTAGCTGGCCACAAAATTACAACTCTCTGTGAGAAAAAAATACGGAGATTAAGTAATTTGTGAACAAACGGCCAAAGGCGATATAATCTCTGCCTCTAAAGTAATACTAAAAAAAAAAAACCAGACTGCGTAACTTGGTGCACGTTGCCGCAGGAACCCTATAAATACGTATGCCGAACAGAGAATGGGTTGAATTACTCATGACGTCCCCGCAGAAATGAGTGACCACCAAGTGCCAGATCCTGTATTTATACACAAATCCATCCCCTCTTCAAGCGCGAAGCACGCTTCTCTTAGTAACGTGGTGCAAGGTTCACGAGTAGTAAATGGGGCGAAGCTAACTCGCTGAATCAGCATCGCGATCAATCGAGGCCCAGCTCAGGCTTTGTCTGCCAAACGTGCAGTACGTGGCGTCAGCCACGCTGGCGAGCGGGGTATTAGATGACACTCAGTGACGAAAAAAATGTGTATCCATTTTGCTCTGCACTAGAGACAACTCAGTTCATGCAGGGATTAAAGACAAAACAAACGAGCATGCGTTCGTCACGTTACATATGTATGTATGGAGTATCTCCCCTCATGCAGCTACGATGAGTGCCCAATGTTCATCCGTTGTGAATGCAGGTGTCCTGTGGCAGGCCTTTCGTCGTCCGATCATAGAACACGGGTTTTTGATGTGTGATAGATCGAGTGAACGCGCAGGCCAACGAAGCAGTGTCACAAGGGGATTATTAAGGAACAGTCGGGCGATGTATGTCACATGTGGTCGTGCATTGTCCTGTCGCCACAGGGCCCCATGCAATCCCTGAAGATAAGGGGGAACAACAGGCTCTAACACCTCTGCAATGTAACGATTGCTGGTCAGTTTCCCAGCTATACGGATTAGGCGCGAACGAGACTGAAATCCGATGGCACTCCGTACCATATATCCTGGTGGTGGGCCGGTATGATGATGCATAATGCAGGTCGTTACCAGGCGTGCGCTACGGTGCAGCCAGATTCGGATGCAACCAACGTGGTGCTGCAAGAAAAAGCGGGATTCTTAGGAGGAGACGATGTCATGCCATATTCGTCCCTTCAGCATCGACTTTCCAGGCACCATTGCAGCCGCAGACGCCTTTGGTGAGCAGTCAGTGGCAGTGACAATAATAGGCGCCTTTACATGATGTCCTGATGCTGCAGACGGCAACGGACCATGCGTGCGGACACAAATTGATGTGTCACATGCTTGAACTCCTGAGCGAAGGTGTTTGACGTGGATATACAGGTTGAGTATAAAAGAATACCCGAAATTTAAAGATATATAATATCAAAACCAAGCAACCTAAAACCTTGAATGACCAATCAAATGAACTGTAGAACCATGGAGTTTGTTTCCTATACATTCATAAATGTTCAATGCGGCAACCATGAGCGGCCCGAACGACATCTACGCGATAATCAATCAAACTTGTTCCACGCTCTTGTCAGCATGTCCGGTGTAACGGTTTGGAAGGCGTTTGTAACTCTTGTTTGAGTTGGTGAGGGGGAAGCGAGCTCGCATTCGACAACGTCAATGTGAAGGGGAAGGTCTGATGTTTCCTTTATGTGTCCAGAACGAGGTAGACGATGCCTTCATGTCTTAGCGATGAAGCGATGTCCTATACAAATAGTAAGGTGAACGGGCACAACGTGCGGACATGGGCTAAGGAGCCTCCACGTTAAACCACCTAACATGAGCGCGCTTCTTCCAAAGTGAACGTGTTTTGCGCTGTATCTAAAGACATTGTTTTCTGCCCTTTATTTTTCACGAACCCACTGTAACTGGAATCCCATATTATGAACATTCTTACAGAGTGGTTGTTTCCTCAGTTAGAAGAGGCGGTTGGGGACTTCATTTTCCAGCAGGATGGGGCGCCACCCCATTGGCAGCTTGCTGTTCGCGGATACCTGAACGAGACGTTGCCGCAACGCTGGATTGTTCGAGGAGCAGCTGGTGACCAGACTCTTCATCACTGGCCCCCAAGAAGCCCGGATCTTACCCTGTGCGATTTTTTTTCTATGGGGGTACATTAAGGATCAAGTGTTTCGTCCACCATTATTGGCTAACATTGACGACCTCAAAACGAGAATTACGGACGCCATCCAAACCGTAACACCGGACATGCTGACAAGAGTGTGGAACGAGTTTCATTATCGCGTAGATGCCGTTCGGGCCGCTCGTGGTGGTTCACATTGAACATTTNCCGTTCGGGCCGCTCGTGGTGGTTCACATTGAACATTTATAAAGATTTGGTAAACAAACTTCACATTTCCACTGTTCGTTTGATTGCTCAACCAAGGATGTAGACTGCTTGGGTTTGATATTTTACACCTTCAAATTTGGAGTATTATTTTATACTCAACCTGTGTGGTCCGTTATATCCATGCCCACCAAATGTCTGCCCTCACGCTCGTTGGCACTACGGGGCTGTTGGGTTACTGCACGTCATTTAATTACTTCCTCCTTGACCCAATGATCTCATATCCGCTTAACTGTTGTTGCATTCATTCCGATGCGAGAACCAGTTTTGTGGTATGATAATCTGCAATCCCGATAGGCCACGATTCTCCCGCGGTCAATGCCGGAAACATGTTCGTATGGTTGTCGTGTTCTTCAACGCGTTATAGTAATCCGTCCTGTGGTCACGTACTGCGGGTTAACACGATGCTCCTACGCCTTAGCGGCTCACCAACCTCCACATATCGATCACTTATAAGTTTCCCCATAGGCGCATGTGCTGCGCCACACGGCTGAACTACTTATCACTTCGTTGTCCCACCCTACTCTACGCGTCTCCCTATGGGAGATCCATCAATGCATCCTTCTTGTTGGACATTTAATAGGCAGCAGTGTATAATTGGCAATATTAAGAAATTATTTTAAGGCTGTCATTTAGGATAATTTTAAATATATTTGTCTTTATTATAAATTTAGTAAAATCTTGATTTAAAAATTACAATATAATATTTAAATTTATAATACACTGGATAAATGTGTTTTTGTGTTAAATTTTTGCACCACCCAAAAAAGGAACCGTAGCAAAGACACCTACAAATTAAGGGGTGAGTTTAATACTGTTATTGATCACTATTAACTCTAAAATCTTGATTGTTAAAACAGCTCCAAATCGGTGAATTTGACTGCAGATATTTTGTAAATGCTCCAATCGAGTCATATAATTATAATAATTATTTTCATCACTGTTATTACATTTTTTAATAATTATTTATACTGATGTTTAGTGTATTATATTGGCCTAGTACAGAATCCATGGTAAATTATATTTTTTTCAACAGTTAGTAATAATTCAATTACAGTAGCTTACGTATAAATAATTGCACTGATTGAAATCACTGATACAGATTTAGAGTGTACATTTAGCAGTGTTTATTCTTAAATCGAACACCAAATAAGTTTATTATTAGACATATTTCAAACAATCACTGTAATTATATAATAGTTTCACGTTTTATTATGCACTTCCGAAAGTGACGAATAGTTACCTATTTATGCCAACTGCGTGAGATTTCGTCAAATGTCATAATTAACTTTGCCATGAGCATTCAATCGTGTCTCCATCCATCGAACACGCGAAACTATGAAATTGTTGCAAACATGTGGATTGCACTTTTAGGCATTTTCATAGTCATATATATTTATATTACATAATAAATAAAGGGAACCTAACCAATTCAAACACGGCATTTGACATCTTTACAAAAAGTACAATTTTATAAATATCTTGTCAGCTTATCCCAAGGCATAAGATGAACTATCTGCAGTTATGGGAATAAAGATATTCCTTTTTGGAAAGTGAACCAACTCTATAAGGGTCATTTACGCTAAAATCACATCAGAAACTTTCTTCTGTTCGTGTTGTTGTTCCAGCAGTACTTAAAGAAACTGGTGATACTGGATTTAGAGGTTTCTTCTAAATTAACGCATACGCGTGCAAGAGCATAAAATAACTTTAGAAATCACTTATAAATATATTTAAATATATCGTTATTGTTTTGCGATATCACTGACAGTTTTCATGTTCATATACAATGCTTTCCCTGCAGATCATTATTGGTAAAACCAAGTATCTAAATAGTTTTTATTAAAATATCTCCAGTATTGTTAGTTTCCGTTTAAAACTGCCGTAAATTTCAAAGGCATGTCAAATAAAAGCTTATCAGGTGTTAAGGATGACTGACTGAATGTACACACATTAGCAAAATAAAATTGATCACTATGAATGAATTGCGCGAGTTCAACGTAGGTTGCCGCACAGTATCGTCATAGCCCGACATGAGTCCCATTTGCATTCAATACGGTTTGCTTGCGCGGGTGTGCTACTAGGTGGCATACATGTCTACATTATTCATAGCTGCAGGACACGGAATAACGTCTTAGTAGTCGTGTGAGCTGTGTGAGCCACATAGCCAAGTTCATTGAAGACGCAACATGACCCGACGGCGCATTCGACAAGCCTTTGCCCTGCTTTATGAGGTTGAGGCAGTCAACAACATCGGCCTCCGAGAGGCAGATCAAACGTTTCGGCCCATTGCTTGCCCCTTCAAACGTTCGGCCCACACAATGAGTTGGTGTTGGACGCGATTGGTACAGGATGATGCACACACTCGTCGAGAAGGCTCGGGTCGACCCCTGCGAACAAATATACGGGAGGATCGTTTCATCGTTCCACAGGATATAAGCACTTCATGGACGTAGCCGCGCACAATGCAGGGACATGCCACGGCAGCTTGGGATACACCTTTATCCATCAGTACCACATGCAGACGGCTGGGGAGACGCCTGTATCCACCAGTACCACATGCCACGGAAGTTTGGGATACGCCTGTATCCACCAGTACCACATGCCACGGCAGTTGGGGATACGCCTGTATCCACCTGTATCACATGCACGCAGCTTGGGATACGCCTGTATCCACCAGTACCACATGCAGGCGGCTGGGGATACGCCTGTATCCACCAGTACCACATGCCACGGAAGTTTGGGATACGCCTGTATCCACCAGTACCACATGCCACGGCAGTTGGGGATACGCCTGTATCCACCTGTATCACATGCACGCAGCTTGGGATACGCCTGTATCCACCAGTACCACATGCAGGCGGCTGGGGATACGCCTGTATCCACCAGTACCACATGCCACGGAAGTTTGGGATACGCCTGTATCCACCAGTACCACATGCCACGGCAGTTGGGGATACGCCTGTATCCACCTGTATCACATGCACGCAGCTTGGGATACGCCTGTATCCACCAGTACCACATGCAGGCGGCTGGGGATACGCCTGTATCCACCAGTACCACATGCCACGGAAGTTTGGGATACGCCTGTATCCACCAGTACCACATGCCACGGCAGTTGGGGATACGCCTGTATCCACCTGTATCACATGCACGCAGCTTGGGATACGCCTGTATCCACCTGTATCACATGCCATGGCAGTTTGGGATACGCCTGTATCCACCTGTATCCACCAGTACCACATGCCACGGCAGTTGGGGATACGCCTGTATCCACCTGTATCACATGCAGGCGGCTGGGGATACGCCTGTATCTACCAGTACCACATGCAGGCGGCTGGGGATACGCCTGTATCCACCAGTACCACATGCCACGGAAGTTTGGGATACGCCTGTATCCACCTGTATCACATGCACGCAGCTTGGGATACGCCTGTATCCACCAGTACCACATGCAGGCGGCTGGGGATTCGCCTCTATCCACCAGTACCACATGCCACGGAAGTTTGGGATACGCCTGTATCCACCAGTACCACATGCCACGGCAGTTGGGGATACGCCTGTATCCACCTGTATCACATGCACGCAGCTTGGGATACGCCTGTATCCACCAGTACCACATGCAGGCGGCTGGGGATACGCCTGTATCCACCAGTACCACATGCCACGGAAGTTTGGGATACGCCTGTATCCACCAGTACCACATGCCACGGCAGTTGGGGATACGCCTGTATCCACCTGTATCACATGCACGCAGCTTGGGATACGCCTGTATCCACCAGTACCACATGCAGGCGGCTGGGGATACGCCTGTATCCACCAGTACCACATGCCACGGAAGTTTGGGATACGCCTGTATCCACCAGTACCACATGCCACGGCAGTTGGGGATACGCCTGTATCCACCTGTATCACATGCACGCAGCTTGGGATACGCCTGTATCCACCAGTACCACATGCAGGCGGCTGGGGATACGCCTGTATCCACCAGTACCACATGCCACGGAAGTTTGGGATACGCCTGTATCCACCAGTACCACATGCCACGGCAGTTGGGGATACGCCTGTATCCACCTGTATCACATGCACGCAGCTTGGGATACGCCTGTATCCACCAGTACCACATGCAGGCGGCTGGGGATACGCCTGTATCCACCAGTACCACATGCCACGGAAGTTTGGGATACGCCTGTATCCACCAGTACCACATGCCACGGCAGTTGGGGATACGCCTGTATCCACCTGTATCACATGCACGCAGCTTGGGATACGCCTGTATCCACCAGTACCACATGCAGGCGGCTGGGGATACGCCTGTATCCACCAGTACCACATGCCACGGAAGTTTGGGATACGCCTGTATCCACCAGTACCACATGCCACGGCAGTTGGGGATACGCCTGTATCCACCTGTATCACATGCACGCAGCTTGGGATACGCCTGTATCCACCAGTACCACATGCAGGCGGCTGGGGATACGCCTGTATCCACCAGTACCACATGCCACGGAAGTTTGGGATACGCCTGTATCCACCAGTACCACATGCCACGGCAGTTGGGGATACGCCTGTATCCACCTGTATCACATGCACGCAGCTTGGGATACGCCTGTATCCACCAGTACCACATGCAGGCGGCTGGGGATACGCCTGTATCCACCAGTACCACATGCCACGGAAGTTTGGGATACGCCTGTATCCACCAGTACCACATGCCACGGCAGTTGGGGATACGCCTGTATCCACCTGTATCACATGCACGCAGCTTGGGATACGCCTGTATCCACCAGTACCACATGCAGGCGGCTGGGGATACGCCTGTATCCACCAGTACCACATGCCACGGAAGTTTGGGATACGCCTGTATCCACCAGTACCACATGCCACGGCAGTTGGGGATACGCCTGTATCCACCTGTATCACATGCACGCAGCTTGGGATACGCCTGTATCCACCAGTACCACATGCCACGGCAGTTGGGGATACGCCTGTATCCACCTGTATCACATGTACGCAGCTTGGGATACGCCTGTATGCACCAGTACCACATGCAGGCGGCCGGGGATACGCCAGTATCCACAAGTTCCNACGCAGCTTGGGATACGCCTGTATGCACCAGTACCACATGCAGGCGGCCGGGGATACGCCAGTATCCACAAGTTCCACATGCAGGCGGCTGGCAGAGTGGGATCTGTCGTCGTGGCGTGTCCTACGTCATAGTACCATTACGAACTGAGCATCGCCGGGTATGTGTGACCTTCTGCTGGGAACGGGCAGTATGGTGACTTGCGAATTGGTGACGAGTGGTGATCAGTGACAAATCACGATTCTGTCTGGGCTATTTTGTAACCCCAACAAAATATCTTTATGAGTAAACAAAACTTGAAAGCATCAGAATTAATTTCGTTCACCTAACAAAATATTCGCTTGGATTGTCATAAACTCGATTTTGTGCAAAAAAAATAATAGCATTTTCAACAAAATGTTTATTTGAATAAATTGTATATATTAGTTTGGCCACTCATTACATTGCCTTCTTTCAAAAATACAGCTCGAGAGATTGCTTGTATTTTTTGTGACAACTAGGACAGTAACAGTGCCTATTAGTATATTTATTGATGCTTAATAATGACATAAACATTTTAATACAACAAGTTAAACAGGAAATTAATTATAAAGCTGGCGAGACTTGAAATATTTATTTCTGTACGTTGTCCAGTTTTGGAAACGGATATATTTATAAATATTCCTGTCGTAGCAGGTAGTCATTGTAGCTGAGGTGGCTAGGGCCTAGCGCTCGGGTACCAACGATCAAGTTTCTTTTTTTTTTTTTTTACTAACTACTGTAAAACTAAGTGTTATATGACCCCGCGGTACGGACGTGAGTTAAAAGCGTCTCAGGGCTAAGCCCCATACGCCTACAAGGAAAGGAGTATCATGCAAGGAGACATGCAAAGAGGAATTGAGCTGCCATGGCCAGATTGTGGCCATGAGAACCTTCCTAAGTGTACTTATAGCTAAACTATAATTAGAAGAGAAAGGGAAAAACCGGCATAGTCACCGTAAAAACCCTTTAGTCAGGAAAGAATAAAAAAATTGTTCCATACATTATTACGTTTAAGAGATAATGCTACAGGAGACAGTGGATAGGAATCATGCTCTGTATTATGATAGGAAAAAGTGCTAGTAATGAGGGGGCGGGGGAACATGTTTCGAATCTCGGTCGGGTGTTTTGTTCCTTTATACTAACCAAAACTCTTTAATGTGCGTAGAGTCAAACACATTTTTAGCTACACCAACCAAAATCTTTGTCTGGGGCAACCAAATAAGAACAGCAATTATAACCTGTGTATAACTACAAAATGTTTCATTGTCCCTATACGAACTATTAATTTGGTTGGGTTAAAAAAACTTTGCTTGATTAAACAAGACGTTATTCTCTGTGTGGGTTCCCCATGAACCACCGGGCAACGTAAAGCATTCTTTTAAAGTAAACGTATTTACCAGTAAATATAAAAGTAGTGCATCCTGAAAGTAACTGCAACCATGGTTGCGCACCTAATTTGTTTCCAAGTGCAGTTTAAAAGCTTTGTGGACGGTACTTAACCGGAGTGACGCTATTTCAACGATACGGTATCTGTGGCGTCGGCCACTCCAGTAAACCGTTGAGTATACCTGTAATTCTCACGTACATATTAACCTGGTTTTTCATGCAGATACCGCCAATGAAATGCTTTATTCCGGCTAGCCATAATCCACTATATATGCAAACATTTTACTTGGCTCATCATTTATGTGGCAGTTAAAATATTTATTTTCAAAATGGTTAGAATTTCTTTTCATAAAAGGTAGTGGACAAACACAAAATAAAAAATAACTATAAAAAATTAGAAGGTATTACAATTTTTTTCATAATCTTTTTTACGTGAATTATGTGCAACTGGAATTTTGTGTTTTGGTAGGTGAGTATCAAGAGAGTATCTAATACGAAGACTAAGTAAGGTAACTGAACCCCTCACCCGAGTCCCCAACAAAATTTCAGTATTATAATATCGTGTTATACTTTCTGGCTGTACTTAAAAAGACCAACATTTACAGTATAATACTATATATCAATCCTCCTTTCCTTCTTACATTGTAAACGAACACTTTTGCCTGAACGCCTAGCATCGATACTCGTTCTCAAATCAGCCTTCTCTCTCACATATAAAAAGATTCTGTGCATATCTCTTAGCTCAGTGTAGTGTTATGTCTGTTCAAATTTCAGGGACACAAATAAACCTGTTTAAGAAAAATCCATTATTTTAATTCGGTGTTGTATTCATGATGGCATGGACTTCAAATTAAAAAGAAGAATTAATATAATCTTTCATGAACAGTTTTATTTTAGCATACATTCCTTGGAATGATAGGCTTATACAGCCGAAAGAATATATGTCTGGAGTGTATGTCTCCCCCCCCCTTTTTTTTTACCCTTTTCCCAGTAACTTATTAACCACCCAACCAATTGCAATACAATTTTGTATATCTATGACGTCACTAACTAAAACGACCCACATATTTATAAAAACATATATTCTTTATTTATAAAATATTGAAATATTACAGTACACGAGTGTTTATGTATCAATTCGCAATGTATAGATCCGTGTCTTATACATGTATGGCAATGTTACTTGCGGTGATAAACAACGCATGAATGTAATGACAAACCTCAATTAACGGTAAGTGGTAATTACGTACTGGTATTGTACGCACTGTTTGGAACATATAACCACATATATGACATATTTTCAGGTCACAACAATTACAAAATATATAAATTTTCCATTGCCGCGCTCAAATACTTTTAAACACAAGACATAAACAACTGACAATTTGTGCATTTCTACAAGAAAACCTGACGGTGTAGTCATGTCATGAAAGTTTCTGTTTAGTTATGAATTTAGTGGTATTAAGTGTTAGGATATCAACATAATATATTTCGAGAATTAAATTCGTTTACTCTCTGACCTTTTTCGGAACGACAACCACAGACAAGATTGGTCGTCATTCAATAAAATAAATGTTTATATCATCAGCAATGATCACTTGATATATAATGTGATGTTTACCATGCGTTCTAAAAGAACCATCAATTTTAGTATCTAAACGTTAATTTGATTAAATATGACTACCGTGATGATCATCTGATCATGATTACTACAGTGATAATTGGTCATCATTCACTTACTTTTCCGTCTGCGTGTATGTGTTAAGATATGCGTATAAGTGTCCCCCTAAAAACTTCACGAATTTCACGAAACTCGGTATACATATAGTAATTAGCAGTAACTTGTGTGCAT
Organism: Clitarchus hookeri; assembly: GCA_002778355.1. Classification (NCBI taxonomy): domain Eukaryota; kingdom Metazoa; phylum Arthropoda; class Insecta; order Phasmatodea; family Phasmatidae; genus Clitarchus; species Clitarchus hookeri. Next base: position 50,774 of record NQII01006402.1, read on the forward strand.
ATTTTTTTTTCAAAATGGTGGTAATTTTATATTTTGTAAATGAATTAATCTCTCAGGAATTATTTAACCAATTGATATCAAAATTCTTATTTCGATAGTTTAAAATAGAAATAGTTTATTAAGAGATGGATATTTGTATTGGTCTACTGTATTAGAATATATGAATATATATATATAGATTTTGAATCATACCTAGGGAAATACTCAATGTTTTCTTTAGCGAATTTAGCAGATAAATAATAATATGTTAGCCCATGTTATTATATGAAATTTAATTTGATACAGCACTTACTTTCAACATAGCGGCTGTATAAATGGTTTATGATCGTTTGGTTTATACACCAATACCATTTGACCAATTTCAACTAAACTTCTTAGATTGTAAATATCAACTATAAGCATTAAATACGTTAACACATAACTCATTTTTTCCACCATTTTCTTAGTTAAAGCTACATCGAAAATTAAGTTTTTATGTCTTATTTCGGGAAACAATCAACGGATTCCTACAAAATTTGTCAAAAAAAAGAATACTACAGTGCTCCATGTAAATGAATAAGTTTTGAATTGCTTGGCACAAATTTTGAAATTGGCGGCAATTTGAAACATTTTAATTCGTAAGATATACTATGAAACCATGGATCCGTTTTCACCCGAAGTTTGCATGCTGGATGGTAACTAATACTATGATAAGCTATGTTAAAATATGCGATTTAACTGGATAAGATTTGTTTTCCACATGGCGGCCATATATATATTTGAAGTTAATTTTATTTATTATATACCATTTAATCTATTTGGACCACACGTAGTAAGATAAAAAGATCAAATAAAAGCAACAAATCAACTATTACACAGCTCCTTATCCAACATTCCTATTAATATTATAAATGCGAAAATCTGTGTGTGTATGTTTATTACCACTCAACTCCATAACGACTGAATGGATTTTGATTCAAATTGGTATGTAGGTACTTTAGGTCCTATGATATGACAAAGGATTCTTTATCCCGGAAAACTGTACGGTTCCTGTGGAATATCAACAAAACATAATTCTCCAATGGCTGGGAACGTGACCGAACTCAGCTCCATAACGGCTGAACAGATTGTAATGAAATTGGGTATGTAAATTCTTTTTAGGTCCTGGAATAATATAAAGGATACTTTTTATCCCGGAAAATTGTACGATTTCTGTGGAATAACAACAAAACCTAATTTCTGAAATGGCTGGGAACGTGACCGAGATTTTGTTTTTCTCTGGTGTCAGAGTTTATCAGGCTTCCAAAGGGCCTCTGAAATGGCTTAACGACTGCTATAAATCCATAAAAACCGGGACCGAATATTTAACGTGCCCTCCGAAGCCCGGAAGAGGTTAGATGTTATGCGACTAAACGGTAACCCATCCAATTGTGTGCCGCTGGGAACGTTGCTTAACATTGGTGATAGATTAAGATCCCTCAGCCAAGCGCAAAAAGTAGTAGGCCTACCTAGGTACATATATTTCTAAAGCTACAACTTGATGAAGCTCACTTTTTTATTTTCATACATCGGCGCTGGAAAGCGGAAATGTGGTAACTACGCGATAGTTGCACAGATATACTGCAAAAACAATACCCTACCTCTTGGCTATCGGGTAAAAAATATTTACTTCCTATGGGTTTCCGTAATCATATAAAAACCTAGCCCAACACAGTATAATTTTACAATTATGTTTTCACATAAATGAATTGTCTTTTCCCAATTTATTTATAAGTGTATCACTGTAAATGACGATCGTACCCGGGCGAAGCCGGGCCGGTTCGTTAGTATCACTATATTGTAAGATACTGTCACATTGACACGCTTATTTTTAATATGGCAGCCCTAAAAACATATTTGACTACTGCGCTATTTGTACGGGACCATGTTACCTATTCCAAACCTCGACTGGAAGGTGACTATTTCTATAGTATGCCATGTTAACATATGCGATTGAATAGTGTCAAACGCTTATTTTCAGTATGGTAGCAGTATCGATATTTTATATTAATTATATATGTATGTATATATATATATTTTGTCGTTTGTCACATTTTGGACAGCTTGTACGTAATCTCTTTTGTCCACTCTTTTTGTACGATCGCACCACATGAA